>RPOG01000010.1:1566099-1768599 GCA_008086565.1 Thalassoma bifasciatum
GCTTGATGTTCATTTAGTTAAGTGTCTCATTCAGAGTGAAAAAGTAAAAAAGCAGAGAGCTTTAATGTTAAAGGGACAATGAGGACTTTTTAAGTTATCTTGAAAGAATCACATCCTTAGAAGTATGCCTGATTGTATCCTACGTCTTATAATGAGGTTATCATTGCCAAAAATGGTTATTTCTAAATGCTATTTGTCTGCTTCCCCATTCAGTGGAACTGGACCGGATTGATTTACAGCACCCCAAAGTCTCTTTGACAACACCATGCTGGGTGACAAAGTTTAGCAGTGAGAAGAAAGATCTGTGTGTTTCTCTGCCGAAGACTATCTCTGTGATTTATTTTGCTACAACTGGAGCTGGACTGTCTGGCAGAAACAGAACAAGAGAAAGCTAAATGAGAGTATGATAGTGCATGGACTGAAGGCTAAAACTTTGGCTAAAGGCTAAAACACAAGCTAAAAGCTAAAACAAGAGCTGAGCTATTTGTGATATTGTCTTTTCTAACCCTCATGTAGCAGTTATATTGCAGTGATCTGTTCAAACTGGAGAGTCTATCAATAAAATAAAGGGCCAGGTTACATTTGCTGTGTTTGGTCGATGAGTACTGGCAGAACATAACCAGGATTCACTAATGTTACATGATAAGTCTCAGAGCACTGGGCTGTGAGTAGCGCTAAATATAGCCAGCTTCTAAGGTACAAACTGAATTCACAAAGTTGTCTTAGGGTAAATATTTGTCTTGAACAAAGAAAAGTAGCGCTAAAAAGAAGATGTGATCGTCATACCGAAACTAACATACGTCTTGGTTCACCACAGCAGTGGGGTGGTATGGCTTGTGGGAAATTTAGTCTTCATTGCTAGTGCTAACATGAGCTCTTCCAGAAAGCAATTCATTTTTTTTTTGTCCAGCACTTTCCAAAGTTTTGAAAGACCCTTTACAGAATTAAGAAAATTTTTCAAAAGACACAGGTAAGACAAGATGCAATAAAACAATTATCTGAGCATCAACAGTTGAAATCAGAAATAGAAAGATGAGTTTTGGGCTGAGATTTGTTCTGTGATTTAGGATGTGTTTGGGTAGGGATCACCAGAGGGAGGGGGCAGCAATCAGGTTCGGTGGTTGGTCCTATGTAGCAGAGAAAGGAGGTTTAGGAGAGAAATTTATTTTTTTCAGCAAATAAAAAAGATATTACAGGCAGAGAAAATAATCCAGAGAAAAGAATCAGGTTGCTGTTGAGTTCATAGTGTAAGCATAGAAATGAAAAATCTCAGAAATTTATTTGTGACTTCCATACGACATTAAGTGCTATGCTTCTTTTCTGAAAAAGCAACATGAGCAGTGCAGTCCTCAGTGTTGTGAATCGTTGATTGAATGAACTTGCTCAGGCAACCTGGACAACACTTGTATCATGGATTAATATCAGTTGAATGTGGTTGTTTCATTGGATTTGTGTTAATAAGAATATTATCACTAGTGTTTCCACTTCTACTTCTACTCCTGCTGCCCCTGCCTTCTTTTCTTAGCTTCTGAAAATATAAACACAAATTTAATCACAGTGCAGACTGCCCTCAGGGTTTAACTTGTTTAATAACTGATGCATATTAAAACACATATTTTCATTTTCACACTAACCCTTTCTCTTTTGTGTTGTAGTCTTTAGAAAACTCACACACCCCAGAGCCCCTCACCGTTTCTCTTTATTCTGTCTTTTATCTCTGCTGTTTTCTTCCCCTTTTGTGTATGCGTGAGTGTGCATGCACAAGAGAAAGATTGGAGTTGCAGCACACACACTTTTTAAAAGAGATGGCATTTTTTAAAGGTATGTGAGGATTTCCAGTATTAATCGATCATGGCTAAATTTACTGCTCTCTCAACCTTCAACAACCTGTGTATATTTCCTCTTTTATTTGCTTCAGTGGTAATTAACTTGATATTTGCTGCTATTTTTCTTTACAAATTGTTCGATGACAAACATGAATCTCATACCTTTAACTGTGTATCTCCTGTTACTAACTGCTTATGTGACTGACTAAAAGCACCACAGACTCTTCTTAGCTCCACAGTGCATGCATGCCTTATGGTGGACAGCCGTAACATGTATATGGGGTTTTCTCTGTGTTTGGTGTTTTGGTGAGGGGTTGTTTTCTCAGCCCCCTCCCCCCTTTCATAACCCCTCCCACCCTGCTGTAGGGCCCAAAACCTCCCAATTCCTGGCGGCTCTAATGGGTCGATCCGGGCTGGGCAAACACAGGAGCTCCCCTCTGCGCTGTGGTCGAGCAGTACAGTCCAGCTCTAAAGGTGGGGACTGGCCTCAGGTAGGGTGGCTGTCAAGTCATTGCCATGGAGACCACCTCTACCTGCGTTGTCACCAGCACCACCCCCATTTGCCAGTGATTCAACCAGTGTGAGTGTGTGTTTGTAAAATCTGTGTGAGCCATCGCATGAGGAGCTGCTCAGTCACCAGGTTCACTGTTGTCGGCCACATGTGCTGCTCCATCCAGCACCATCTACCTCATCTGACTCGTTCTGTTCCCACTCAGCTCACACATGACTGTTCTGCACTTTGTGTCACAGCCTGAGAAGTTTGTCCACCCACAAGTCAAACATACATGTCAACAATATTCATGTAACACTGAAATACGCTCTCTTCTAATTTTACATCCATTGCTTCTCTTACGTGCTCAACTTCTCTCTCCCTGCCTTGCCTTTTCCTTCTTTATTATTCCCCCCTGTTTTCCCTCTTGCCCTTCTCTCTCCTTCCTTATTTTTTTGTGTTCCTCCTCCTTCAACCCTCTGTAGACATTAATGCTCAGGCCCGTAAGCTTCAGAGGAACAGGGCAAAAGGGACACTGACCCTGCCCCGGTCCAGCAACTCATCCTTCTGCCGCAGTCTCAGCGAGACCAGCCTGAACCAGGTGGGACATGGCACTAAGGATAATGGATTGTTATTATTAATGGACCTGTAGCCATCCTATCTCATATCCTGAATGCCTGTGTGTCTATGCATTTGGGTTTCTCTGCAGCTGGGAGTAGGAGAAGAACCAAAGCGCTATTACTCCACTCTGCCAGGACCCTTAAGGGCTCGAGAACGTGAGGCAGCCTCAGGCTGCAGGAGGAAGGAGGAGGGCAGTCAAGGTGGTGGAGGGGTGAGGCACTCTCTGTACCAGTCCCCACACCTGCTGCTGCTACAGGGATACAATCGGCAGGTAAGGGTTCAGAAAGAGTGACTCTGCATTAAAATACTGCTTAGGTGTTTCAAGTTCTGTATTTCTGAGGATGTTTTAAACTATGGATTTCACTAGGTTTTAAAGAGATTTATTCAGAAACAACAAGAGTTCTACAAAACAGATCTTTTGTATTTGATTGTTCAAGACTAATCTTACGACAGTACAACAAAAGTTACCCTGGTTTGAAATGCAAGCTTGAAGGAGTTTTAATGTGAAGTTTCTTAACCTATTTTCATATCCTTGTGACTCTCCAAGAATCTATTTTTGTTATGGTGGCTCAAACTGATTTTGTGATACTTGTTGTTTGTGCTTCAGGACTGTTTGGTGTACCTGCTGAACAGGGAGCAGCACACAGTTGGTCAGGAGACCCCATCAGCTCGCCCCAACATCTGCCTTTTTTCTCCTGACATCCTGCCCCTTCACTGCCGCCTGCGCCGAGTCCCCACATCCCGTCGTCACACCAACAACGTCAAAGGAGAAGAGGAGAGTCAGCGGTTCTGCGTCGCCGTCGAGCCAGTTCTCCATGCCACGGTTTTAGTGAACTTCTCCCGCTGCGAGCGCTCCACTACACTGCGACATGGTGACCTCCTATCCTTTGGAGCGCATTACATCTTTCTGTATAAGGACCCAATGGGTGCTAAGCCTCTTCCTGCTCAAACCCTGGCACGCCTCCGATCCCTTGGGCAGCTCTATGACATCGGGGTGGAGGAGGGAGAGGGAGGGGCGCAGACTTGTAAGATGTGTGGTTCTGTACTGAAAGACAGAGCAGCTCAGGTGTCGAGTGTTCCAGCCGTACGGCGAAGCTTCAAACCTCACCTGGTGAAACCTCGTAGTGGGGGGACGGCAGCTGCAGGGCCACTTAGCATGCAGGGAGGTGAGAGTGGAGGTGGAGGTGGAGGTGGAGGAGGAGGAGGAGGAGGAAGAGGAGGAGGAGTAGGAGGAGGTCAGAAAAGGAGGTTACAGCTGGAGTTTGATCAAAGCCATGAAGACCAGCTGTTGAACAGGATCATATCTCTGATAGAACCCGGAGGTATGTGCTCTGATTCAGAGTTTTTAAGAACATGTGATTTACATTTTAAGGCAGCGTTTTTATACAGTCCAATTGATCCTTGGTGATTGACCAGTTTGGATTATTTGTTAAAATGTCTATCTTAAAATGCTGATGTCAAACAAATAAGAATGATTAAAGCTGTAACTCCACCCCCAACCTTTCCTGTTTTGGCTTCTATGATCCTTAGTCAATCTTAGTTCATGGCATTTTGACTTCAGTATGGGATTTTTATAATTTGAGCCTTGCATGACATAATAATATCTCTTAAAGTTTTTTTTTTTTTTTTACATTGAACTGTATGTGAACTTGAAACTCTCTTGTAGGAGATGACCATAAGCTCACACCTGCCTACCTGCTGTGTTTGTGTATTCAACACTCTGCCGCAGCCTTCCCACCCGGGAATTTTGGGAAGCTGCTGCTCAAGATTGTTCGACGAATCCAGACTATTGCATGGGTTAGTCTTTGCCTGTTTTATTATCTCTGTGGTTTTATTTGTCCATCTGTCTGTCTTTCCTGTTCATCTATCCAATAATAATAATTATGGTTATTATAATAATACTATCTGACTGTCTGTCTGACTGTCTGTCTAGTTCTGTCTGCGCTAATGTACTTTGTTCTCTACTTAAATTGACCTCCTGTGGAGAGAAACTGTTGAGCCGTGTCAGATCGGGTGAATAGTTAAACAGGGCTGCACTACAGTATTGTAAGGGCAGACACAGATATAGCCTTTCTTACTAGTACAGAGCTAGTAAAAAAGGATTCACTCTGAATATTTCATAATTTTCTTCATCACAGGCTTCAAACACCATGAAGAAACTTTCAGAACTCAATTAATATTATAAATATCCAAAATACTGTAGTTTTCTGTAATATTAATATTTAGTTTAAAAAATTAACTAATCAATGACTTGATTAAATTTATTATTGATGCAAAATTACCGATGTAAGCTCACCCCTGAGACTACATGATCCTTATTATCTAAAAATGAGTATCTTTGACAAATTAAGTTACAGTATATGAAAACTTCACAGTAAGGCCAAAAAAGAGGAATAACAATCTAAAAAGTTACACTTGAATATTATGTCCATTTAGTAGAAAATGAAAAGAGATGTTGACATTAAAGTGCCGAATTTAGTTGATTACAATGATAAATTTATGAGACGCATTCTTTATTTTAGTCTATTGTTAACATGCTCTTTTTTTGAAGAGACAGATCAAAAGAGAGGCCTGCAGCAGCCTGGAAAAAAAATAATTTGAAGAACCTTGTTGTTTTGTATTCTGATGTAAAGTTCATAAATAGCTAAAAAGTGAATCTTGTTGCACATCAGCGCAACTACATTTGACCTATCAGAGTTCTTAATTGATGAAACTGGATCTGTTTGGTAGAGGATAACAGGCAACGCGGACATGCTTCTGCAACTTCTGTTTGTCCTTTGTTGTTTAATTTCACTTCATAAGATGATCCAGAATGATTGTCCTAGGATTACAAAAACCTCATTTGGTTATATATATTTAGACTTGGAGATTTTAAGGACATTTTATTCAGATAACAGGGAACTGTGCCGGTCATTAGATAAGGAAATATATGTCATTATTAGGTAAACTGGCAACTGTTGACTTTATAAAGGAAGTCTGCACCCTGCAAGAGCTTTTCAGTTCTTGAAATTAATTCTTATTTCTCAAACTGTTAGAGTTGATCTACCTCCCTGAGCATTTCATGTTTTTCCTCTTATAATAAGGATAAGCCAGTATTTTGTCCACGAGGGCACAGAGTAGTTATGAATGTGTGTCAGTGTGAGTGTGAAAGATATAGTACGTATCATAGTGTTGTTTCATTCTGCTGGTTAGTGATAGTGTCCTGAAGTCAGGTTTTCCTACACACTTCCTGAAAGATTAATGAGTACTTAATTGCTGTGTGTATATGTGTGTGTGTGCGTGTGTGTGTGTGTGTCTTGCAGGAGAAGACAAAAGAGCTGGCCCAGAAGCAAGCTCAGCAGTGAGTATCACCTTTCAGTAGAAAGAGAGCAACTATGCCAGTGTGAAGTTTTCATGAGCATATATTTCAGTGTGTTCAGAGCGTTTGACGTACTTACTGCGTATGTTTGTGCTTGTAGCCAGGACCCGGCCTCCCTGTCTCTACTCAGTATCTCAGACTTGATCCCAGATCTGCAGACCATCTTTTTCTGGATGTCCAACTCCATTGAGATCCTGTACTTCATACAGCAAAGAGCACCAGCATACACACACAGCATAGAAACACTGCAAGGTAAACACACACACAAGCTGATTGACTTGAAACAACCCAGCAAAAGACTCATAGCTCAAATTGACATAGAGATCCTGGATCAGCTCTGGTCCTTTCCTCTGTGTGTGTGTATGTCTCTAAGCATGCCTCTCTTTATGTCCAGGATCAAAGGAGTCCTTGCTATCGGCAACCATATCAGCCAACGAGGAGGCGATGACCATCCTGGAAGAAGTTATCATGTACACTTTCCAGCAATGTGTCTACTATATCACCAAGGTATTCTGTCAAACTAGCAGTGCTGGTATCTGCCTAATGAGACATTTTCAAGGAAGATAAACAGACCCTATACATATAGAGTACAAGATTGAGCTGCTGCACACGCATGCACACGCACACGCCCACATAGACTCTCAATAGATTACTCCATGTGATAGGACTGTTATTTAGCGATTGCAGATCATGTCCATCGTTTTGTGTGTCTGTGTTTCCAGGCTTTGTACGTGGTGTTACCAGGTTTGTTGGACTGTAATCCATTCCCCGTTGACAGCTCTGAGCCCTGCTGGAAAGGAGGTGTAGGGTTTCCTGAACCTGTCCGCAGGGTGCTGCAGGTAGGCACGCTTCTTGCTGTTTTCAAGTAATGGTTGTTATGATCAAGTAGAAAGCATGGAATGTTCACAGTCAAGTTATTCTTCATTGTTTCACATGTGTTAAAAGAACAAAGTAAGTGTATGTTGTGTTTAGAGATTGTTACCCTGTGAAAGACATAAAAATGCACTTCATTATGGTAATAATTGTTTGTGCCTGACATTGCTTATTCACAAGTACTTGTCCCCTTCAACCCTGAAGGAAAGAAAACATTGATAATATGTAAAACCATATATCCTGTGTACATTACATGTCTAGGAGGGAATGGGTTTTACATGTAATGTTTGAACTAACCTATAAAAAACCTTAGTTGCATCTTATTTGCTCTTACAGAAACAAATATGTTTCCTTGAGATCTCACATTTGCAATGAATCTACTTGTGAACTCATAGAACATTTTACAGCAAACCTTTTAAATGTTAAATTCGTATGTACTTTGTCAACTCTACATTTTCATAGGCTTTGCTGGCACATTTTTCAGCATATTAAATTTTCTCAGTTATCTCAATTTTGTAAGTTTTCTCATTGTTAAACAAAATTCATCAGAATAAAATAAATCAACCATCACAACACCAAAATAAGGATCCCCTCTGAAAAAAAGTCTGATCTTAGACTATTTGCTTTTCCAAAGACTCTTCAGAATTTTTCTACATACATTTAAACCTTTGAATCAAAGTAAACTTGAAGTAGACCAAGAATAATAAGTGCTGTCATGTAAATGAAAAAAAGGAGTCATAAATTTCAGACTTTCTTATTAATTCATCTCAACTGTAAAAAAAAACTGTATTGAAAGAAGAGAAGCTGTACAGTATTTCTGCATGGTTGGGCACCCTTGATTTTGCTCTTCTACACCTCAGTTAGTGTTTAAGTGTCTGTTAAAGAACAAGCTTGATCCCCCCCAAACACACCCACACACACACACATGAACATACACAAGCAACTCGTGTTGTCTCATTTGTGTCCATTTCTAAGAATCAGCACTGTGATTAACGGATGTTTATTGAAGCTGTATTTATTATGTATTGAGCTGCGTGTTAAAGAGGATTTTCTTTTGGCAGTAACTCATTGAAATATTTGTGAAAAACTTTTAATTAACATCAGACAAGCTTTAAATAGTGACAGAAGAAAACAATAAACAACTCCAGTGGTTGCAGTGCTCATAGTTTTGTCTGCATTTAATGTAAAGAAGCAAGAGTTAAATGTTTGCAGACGTTTTTGTTGCAGAATTGTTTGTCAACTCTCTTGTTTGTGTGCAGGTGTTTCAGAATGCCCAGGAGCTTCTGCAGAGCTACCAGGTCCACCCGGAGATCCAGGCTCAGATGTTTGCTTACCTCTTCTTCTTCTCTAACGTGTCGCTTTTTAACCAGCTCATGGACAAAGGTTGGCTTACAGCATGCACACACTGTCTCCCATTAGGTTTCCCCGAGGGTTTATACAGATGTAAGTGTTTGACAGAGAGGGAGAAAGAGAGAGAGAGGCAGAGAGTGTCCTTGTGTCCTTGTCAGCATTTTGACTGTGTCTAACCCAGGTTTGTCCTCAGTGCCCTTCCTCTATCTGCATTCTCAGTCCACCCCCCTCTTTCCTCCTCCTCTTCCTTCTTGCCTTCCTTCCATCTGGTCATTAGGGGGGGAGATGAAGAAAAGAAGAGGTGGGAGAGAGAGGGCAGGAGATGAGGTAGAAAAATGAAGTGAAGGTTAAGAGACTGGAAGGTCACTCAGAAAAGTGATGGCTTTAGTAAAAGTCTTTGGTTCCAGTGAAATACGGAAAATAGTCATTTACCAGCAGCTACCTCCATGTTTCTGACTGCCTGACAACCTCCACCCTCTCCACACCCTCATTTATGATGCCTCAGCCACACATACACACACTCAGGCACACGCCATATGTCTTCATTAGCCGGTGGAGACAGCAGAGATCACATGTCTGGCAAAGGGAGAAGAAGAGAAATACCTTTATATTCGTGCAGGCCCCCCCCCCCACCACCACCACCTCCTCTCTTCCTCCGTCTGTCTGGGTCTAGTTCCCCTTCTCTCCATCCCTACCCTTTTTGTTGCTCATTTATATTTCTCTGGGATGGTGTCCATGGTAACGGTGGAGAGAGTTTAGAGCAGGTAATGCTGACGTTTGCATCGGGTCCTCTGCAATACACACACACACACACACACACACACACACACACACACACACACACACACACACACCAGACCAAACACACACACACAATAGCTTACACACTGATAGCCTGATGTTGTTACAGGAGAAAGCCTGATCAGATAACTTAATAACACGCTGCACACACTCTGCTTTGTCATGGATTTGCATGAGTGTGTCTTTGGATGAGTGTGTTGTGACGTCGGATCACTCTTTGCTGTTTTGTCCGTTTCTATGAGAAACCTGCTGTGAAGCATTATGACACCTTTGCTGAGAGGTTAGGTGATGTCGCCTCTGTTTCTAAAGCCCCACACATAGATTACTGTATGCCTAGACATAATCCTATTATAGAGAAGTGTGTGTGTTTGTGTGTGTATGTGTGCATACAAAACATATGGCAGATATTTGAAGGGTTAAGTGTGTGTATGTATGTGTCACTGCTGTCACCTTTCAATGCTTATCAGGTCATTGTTTTTGTGAAGCTTGCTGCCTGATCAAACTTAAAGGGAGAACCATGATTTAGTTTTTGGTATCAATGAGAATTTCTGACAGTCATGGTCCAAATACTAGCAGTAGTTGATCAGAGTAATGTTAATCTCTTAGCAGAAAGCCCTTCGTTTGGTTTGGTTTGGTTCTCTCATTGTGTTAAAGCTGGTCCTGTTACTGAAAAATAATTACTTTTTGTCAATATTTGATTTTCACCTTGAATCAGGGTTTGCACAAAAACTGACTGTTAATACCTGAAGATTGTCATTGTTTTTGGTCAGTGTGCAGGCAGTTCTAACAAACATGAATATTTGCAGTTAAATGTCTGTTTTATTATACCCAGATGACTTTGTTCCCTAACTTAGAACTGCTTTTACAAGAGTTGTTAATTTGTAATTCATAAAATACCAAACCAATTTTTTCAGTTACTGGAATTGAAGTATTTACTCTCATGTATCATAATGGCGAGTCAAAGAAAATGTGAGGATGACTATATGAGCTACACACGAAAAAAAAGGTATCTTACAAAAAAGACCATTTTTTCTGACATTTTAAAGGCAAAAGATTATCAACTGACCAAACATTTTATTGAGAAGGTTAGCCAATATCAAAAAGCAAAGTATTACTTCCTGCTCAAAGTAAAATGATTAACAGTTATTGAAGAAAGAGTTGTCTTGCATAGGCTTGGATGAATGATTAAAATATGACTTTGGGGCTCACTACATATTTACATTTGTTTTTTGGTTTGTCTTGATATTTGTTCCAGTCTATTGTGTTTGCTTGTGTACAAAAGGTAGTAATTCCTTCTGATACTACTCTTCTGCATCTGAACAGAGACTTAAGGGTCTATTAGCTTTGAAAAACTGAAATGATGCCAGTCCAGTCCAGTTGTTTGTCACTGTTTGCACCAAATCCCAGCAGAAGCCTGAGCTCACATTAGGGGGTATTTCAGAAAGCTTAAAAAGGAATTATAGCTGTAGTGAGGTAATTGGATGACAGATTGAAAACTAAGGGATGCCAGCTTGATTAAAGCTAGATTTAAAATTATCACTTGTTTAAATGGAGGTGAAACCTCCTTTAGAGTCTTTGGAGTGAAACAAAGAAACTAAAAATTCCACAGGGGATGAATCTGTTTTTTTTTTTCTCGTTGTTGTGCAGTAAGACAGATCTAGTCAGCCGAGTTTCTCTGCAGCAGACAATTTGTATTCTACAAGGAGCAGGCAGCTGGTGGCTGTGCTATTGTTTCATTGACGTCAATACCAAATTATTTAAAAATTAATGCCTGTAACGCACGCACATAAACACACAGTCTCTGTTTCAGACTGCCTTTCACTCAGAAAACACACCAAGGAATAGAAATCCACTGCAGTCACTGATGAAATACTCACTTCAGTCACTCACTCTCTCTCACACTGTGTGTGTGTGCATGTGTGTGTTTGTTCGCAGGTCCGACTCGGGGCTGGTTCCAGCGCTCTAAGGTGCTGCAGATTCAGGCGTGTTTGCGGATGGTCATGGAGTGGGCAAAAAAGTCAGGTCTGGGACATCTGGCTGATAAATTCTTCACCAAACTCAACAGCACTGTTTCCATACTAACCACACCCCCTCAGCAGCTCACACAGGTACTACACACACATTATTAACCGTCTCATGCAAGCATAAATGAGTTCAGATTTATGTAACTCCAAATGCATGTCACCAATAGATTCCCAGAGTCAATCAGCTGCCTCTGGTGTACATCTTTTCTTTCTACCTGACATAAATGTTTCTAACCCTAAATGTGTAAGCCCATGTGATCTATCATAGATTTATATCTTTGCAAATTGTGATTCTAAGCTCTATGCAACAGGAGCTCATCAAGTCTCTCCTACTGTCTGTTTTCTCTTTTGTGATCAGTCAAGTTGGCGAGCTTTGTCTAGTGAGCATCCAGCTCTGAAACCAGTCCAGCTGCATAGGATCCTCACCCAGTACCAGCTCACAGCCGAGCTAGGTCCTGTACCAACATGGCAGCCCAGCAGTGAGGACGAGGCGTATATTTACAGAACGGGTAAGGGCGGCACTGTGAGAGTGTGATATTTATGAGACTGTTTTTATCTCCTGGAACCTTTCGTTGTAAGAGTGAAAGTTCTGCAAGGTTATCAAAATACCTGTGTGTATATAGATGCTATTATTCAAGTTGTTTTAATGAACTTGGGGCTTGTTAAAATTGTCTCTATTTCCCTTACAAATGAAATAGAAAAATAAATACTGTGAATTTTTGCGCGCCACTGTTCAGACTGATGTTCATAAGTTTGGTGCCTTAAGTCTGTTTCCTCGCTCACCTGTAGATTAATGACACTATAGCTGGAATGAAGCTTGTTATGATCCAGCATCAAGCCTAACCTGTGTGATATAAAAATTCAAGAACCTGGGTCATTTTTTTTATGTCGCATTTGTTGTCATTAGACAAAAAAAATAAAAAGTTTTATAATCCCAAAAACTTGTAGAAGGCTTTTTTCAGCTTCACAAAATTAGACTACATGTACAGAATTTCCAGGGATGGATGAAAAAATATAGACTAGGGTTCAATATTAGCAGATTTCTCAAATTCATATGTTTTAAAGAATTATATACACTGTTAAAACTCTATTGTAACTAAGTTTTATCTCACCAGCTGTCCAAGCAGGAGTTTTTTCTTTACACAAAATTTTTTCTTCTTAACATAATGCATTCAACTGTAAATACTATAATGGAAGGTATGTTTGTCCTCTGGGAGTCTGAGGTGTGAAAGAGAGCCAAAGGCTAATGGGGGGCAATCAAAGACCAGGTTTTTACTTGTTTATATTTTAACAGATGAATTAAAATCACTTCCTGTGTTTAGTGGACCTCCTGGAGAGCTTCGAGAACCACCCTCCTATAGTGCTCCCCAGCTCCGGCTTCAGAGTGGACCTGGACAGCGAGTGTATAGAGGACAGCATCTACAGACAGCTGCTCTACATCCGACACTACCTGTGGGGGCTCCGCACCAAGCCTCAACCACACATCAACACTTCCAGCCTGCACACACACTCCAATGGTACCAATACAGCTGATTGGCCAGACGTCCAGGTCAGATAAACGTACACATGAACACACACTGCATAATTTAAAATACACACACCTAGCAGTAATCCCAGCCATGTGCCTCAGCAGCTGTGGTTGTTGAGAAGTTCCTCATAATCCCATAAATGAAAGACAAAAAACCCTCTACTTCAGCCAAGCCACACACACACATGCACAGACTCACTCACAGAAACCTAGACATGGTTAAATCATGGGTAATCAGATTAGTCTTTAGGCTGTCTAATTAGTGGGAACGGCTGACTAGACCATAATCCCGAGTGTTACTGCACCCTCAAATGTACCCATACACGCTACTGCATTAAACACATACATTCATAAGTAAGCCAAAAATTTTGCATATGAAATAAACATTTTTTATCATATTATAACAAAATTGTTTTCAGAAATAAGGTATTCTGTGTTCAAAACATCTTTTTGATTCATCTAAAGACAGTGTCACTTGTATTCCTTCTATTTCCAATCACTGAAGCCTCTTTGTGGATCCTCTCACTGTCTTCTAATACTGTCTGTCATTGAACCTTTACACAGTGGGAGATTTTGCCTCCAGCCAACAGCAGCCCCCGCTCTGGGGCTCCTGGAGACGAAGTGACAACAGAAACAGCAGAGGAGAGAGGACGGGACAGACCCTCTGGCCAACCACACACACACAGCCTCAGAAGAAATGGCACAGTCCACCACCCGCGTACTGCAAATCCAGACCCATCCTGCTTGCTGACCCCCCCAAACACCCCGCTGTATCCAGAGGGTGGAGGAGGGGGAACTGGACAGATCATAGGCCCCAACAGCCAGATTAATGGGTGCGCAAGAGGAACTTTGGCAGATTGTAAAAAGGCTAACGGACTTATCACCAATGGACTGGAAGGTAGGCTGAAAAATTAGAGGTGGTCAAAATACCGAGAACACAAGCGAAATAATGTAGCTCAGGAACACCAGTCAGTGGTCTTTAAATAGTATCTTGTGACTGAGGATTGTAGGAATCACTTTCATTGTATTTTATTTGAAAAGCTATAAACTAAATAACATCTATTGTGATTTTGTTATTTTGTCCACCCTTAAATATGCAGCTTGAATTTCAAACCTTGCAGTTCATTATATACAGTGTTAATGCTTCAGAGATCCATCTTATCAATTCCAATATTGATTCATATGGAGATAAATACAGGGCACTTTTTCTGGCTAACAGTAAAAAGCATTTACTTAAAATTATTCCTGAAAGCAACTGAAGCACATCAGCTATAACAGATGTCCTTTTGCCAGAAGAGGGCCTGGGTGTTTTTCTCTTTCTGGACTTTTTGTACTCTCCAAAAAGAAGAACGTTCATCAAACGTTGTTTAATCTTCCCTTTAATTTTGTGGTGATGGCTTACTGGAGCTGGACTGGTAAAAAGAAAAAAGACAGAGCAGCAGGAGGAAACTAAATTGGAGAGCAATGGAGCACTGGTTAAAGGCTAAAACATGAGCTATGCTGTTTGTGAAAATGTACAGTTCAACCCACAAGTGGCAGTTATACAGCAGTGGTCTGATCAAACTTGAGAGTATCAAAAAAATGAAGATCAAGGTTACATTTGCTTTGCTTGGAAGATAAGTATTGGTAGCACATAACAAGAATTCACTAACACATCATGGACACGTCTCAGACCACCAGCTGAGACTCCTAAACTACAGTACAAAATAAGTTTACAAAGTCTGCTTGCTGTCACTTTCCAACTAACTGTTAATAAATACAAAACCTCATCACTTTGTATCTAATAAAAAGTTGTCTCAAACAGAGAAAAGTCATGTTGGTAGTGTAGAGGACTTTTAAACATATTCATAGCTGGAGAGAGTTTGACTGAAAAAAACCTCTTAAAGTTTTTTATAAGACATAAATGAAGAGTAGGCAACAAGCACCTCAGCCATACTAGAGGCTGTGGTGGCTGAGAGAGCAACAACACTTATTTACTGGTACTGCTCCAAGATAAAACCATTCTAAGATGTTGGGATGTTGTAAATAGGACTATAAATGACATGACATGTTATGGCATTCAAAACAGTGGCACTGTCATTTTTCTGGAAAACATGGAAAAGACTGTTCAAGTAAAAGACAGGTATCTCATTAAAATTCTCCTCACAGTCAGTAAAAAAACCATCACCAGAAACTGGTACAAAGGTGGGGGGGTGGGGGGGGGGCAGAAAAAGTACTGGTTTGAGATCATTCAGTATATCTATGTAATGACAAAGCTGACGTACCAACTAAAGCTCAGATAACATATCCACCACAAGGACTGGAGAGAAAAGACCACATACACAAGTGAGAACAACAAGTAACTGAACTGTCACAAAGTGACTGAGAGGAAGGATTCATAAACTAGAAATTCTCCTGAAAATGTTTATATATGTTAATCTACTGATTTTTACCTGTTCTCTAAAATAAAAAGAAATAGAAATTAAGCTTAAAAAAATCAAGGCAACAGGGATTTCTAGCTTGTAGCTTCAGCATTTGACTTAATCACAGATTCAGTCCCAGTGCCCTGACAGTATCTAATACAGGAAAGTGCCCTGTCAAACATGGAATAAGTGACTCGATAAGTGCCATGTGGTAAGAAAACATTTCTTTCCCAGAATTGTTAAGTCCCCACAGCAGCCAAAAAGAGAGCTGAAACCAGACTTAAATTGAGAATATTTGTAAAAGCAGAATGAGACAATTCTGCTTCTCATCTGCTGATTGGAGAAGGATATACTCACTAACTTGGTGACTGAAAAAAATGAACTGCTCTGGTTGTTTTATAGTTGTTTTGTCCTAGAAAACATTGAAAATGAAATCACTGCAGTCTTAAATGTGCACCTAGAGCAGTGAAGTTGTTAAAGCACTGGATGTCTTCACTGTTCCTCCTGTGTTTCACATGACGGCTCTTTTGTTCAGTCTTCACGGTGTAGTGAGTGTGACATCTGCAGGCTGTTGTTAGAATCACGTTTGTGCGTTTAAGTGGCCTCACAGCTGCATTTTTGCATGTGTGTCAGTATCAGTGTGTGTGTGTGTGTGTGTTTGTGTTTGTGTGTGTCCTCTGCACAGTAAGACTTCTCATGTGTGTCCAACCACATAGCGACACCCTGTGTGTGTCTTTGTGTTTGTGTGTTTGTTTTTCTGTGGGTTTGGGTGTCCGTGTCCTCTGCAGGGTGTATTAGTGGATGTGAGTTTCCTTTCCCTGTATCCTCCCCTGGAGCCCCTCCCCTCCCTGATGACTTGTGTGTGGTGTTTGTAGTGGAACTGGACAAAGGACCCTACGGACTGGGAATGGGACTCATAGACGGCCTGGTGAGTGGGCATGCTGGCACTATGATGGAGATTTTTGATCTTTTAAACAATTTTTATTCATATTTATTTGGCCTCATTTCAAGTACATTTTAACATAGTGTAATAAATCTGCAGGCAACAAAAGGACAATTAATGATATTTACTGTAATTTTAACATTTCTGAAAGATCTAGGTTTCTTTTTGCCTTAGGTGCTTTACTGAAAAAAATGTCATGAGACATTTATGGTGGTATTAACTTTAGTAGGCACACTGAGGAGCTTCCATTTAATTTCAAAGTAGTCACTCTTCCTTCTGATGTGTTTTCATGAACTGAACACAAGTTTATCAGACAAATGACAAAATTTCTGTTCTTGTATTTGGAAGTGACTATGTTAAGGGCTTCTCTGATAATATTTGGCAGCAAAAGTAAGCCAGTGAGCAGGGTTTGTTTTTGTTTCCTTTTCTCCTTTACTTTTCCACTATGATTGTTATTACAAACATTTAATGATTTGATGTTTATGTGTATGAATGTTGCCTTACTCTTTTGAAAACAACTGACTACCTATGAGCTTATTTAGATTATTTGGACATTTATTGGGACACTAGTCTGTGTCTGCCTGGTCCTTTCTGGTAAGTTAACCAACAATTATAAATATGAAATTCCCTATTGTATTCAACAAAGGTACAAATCATAAATTATGTAATTATTGCATTCTGTGAAAACTTCTTTTGCAAATACAAATAATAAGTTAAAAAAACTACTCCATGCTTTGCAAAGGGCCATGTCTTTGCTTCAGTGTATGATGATGCTCATGGGAATTTCAGTTTTCATCCTAGAAAATCACTAAGGAATCTGTTTGATTTCTGTATGTTTTCCAACACAGAGTTGCCAACAGTTTCTAGAATTGGCTTGATTCTTTTACTAAGACACTGAAAGGCCTGTTCCTGATGGCTGCCTTTCTGTTTTATGTTGTATAAATAAATATCTTGGAGTGACTTCACCTTAGACTCTTCTTTTGAGAATTTAAGATAAACGTGGTATTTTGCTGAATCTGTTCTTTAGGAGTTTTCTGCAGTTTAATTCTTCATGAATGCTTGATTTAAAGCCAGGGTGAGATTATTGGTCTAGTGTCCTCTTAAAAACAGGTTTCTGCAGGCGATAAAGTAATCTAAGATAGTGCAGCATCTTTTTAGCTGATCATGGTTAATGTTAATTTAATTCCTCTAATCTTCAGCTAATTGATTGACACACATTTTGTACACACCTCTTCTGTCTCTTTAAGCACACACCACTCAACGCTCCCGGCATCTACATCAGGACTCTGATCCCTGATGGACCCGCTGCCTCTGATGGCAGGCTGAGGATCGGAGACCGGATCCTGGCAGTAAACGGCACCAGTCTGATTGGAGCAGACTACCAGAGGTAAAAAAAACAATGTTTGAGACCATAACGGTGGTCAGAGGAGTGAGATTGATGCTTCTATTGGATGATGGTGACATTGATTACAGAGTGAGCAGTTGTCTCACAATGTCAACCAACCTCCTGGCTGTCAGCCTCTTAAACCAATTGATTACTTTGATTGATCGGAGCAAGCCTAGACACTGACAGCAGCCTTCATCCTTACTCTGTTTCTGTTGAGCTTTATGTAACCTGACCCTTTCTCTCTTTCCTCTTCCTCATGCAGCGCTGTGGATCTCATTCGCCTGGGAGGAGGTCGTCTTCGCTTCCTGGTCGCCAAGTCCGACTCTGAAGTCTCAGAGAAGATCAGCGCCTCATCCTGCTGACCCCCTTGAAGACATGCACAACACACACACACACACACACACACACACATGCAGGCTGAGAACTGAGAAGGTAGAACAGCAGGACGATGAGGGGCAAACACACACTCTCACACACACACACACACACACACACACACACACACACACACATACACACACACACACACCGTACAGACGGGGCATGAAATATGAATGTGAAACCCAGCAACAGCACAAAGCTAAGCAATCAAACTGAGGGTTGACTCTCCACGACTCCTCTCCAGGTGCCAGGCCTGCTCCCCTCACATTGACTCCAACTGGGTTTGTGTGACAGACGGAATTAGTAACCCACAGCGACATCAAAGGAATGTGCTGCGAGGAAAAGTTGCCTAATTAATCAGCAAGCTCTCCACAGCCAGTTTGCGTTTTGCTGTGGTTTAAAGCACAGTAGATTGTAGAGTTTTAATTCCTCCTGTCAAACCTCGAAGTATCTGCGCACACTGGACTTTTTCCAAACATTTAAAAAACCCTTTTTTACCTGGAAAAAAAAAATCAGACATTATGTAGAATAGTAGAATGTTTACCCAGCTCCCGGATGACAAGAGCTGAGGACGTTCTTTGCAGACAAAATGAAAACAGCCTCAGTGATCCTTGATGTCTAACAAAGTGAGTGCTTTCAGAGTGGAATATTTTATACACCCGTTTGTTAGCGACTCCCAAAGCACGACCTCGGTCACACTACTGTATGAATGTTGACTTTTGTAACTCAGAGTGGCTGAAAAGGCAGAGGAATCAAACTGAAGAATGTGAACACACACACAGCCCAGCTCTGCCATTTCACACTCAACCTCATCACTTGGCGTCACGTCTGCTGCAGAAGAGATGAGCTCTTACATGGAACATTCCCAGGAGACATGTGACTTTATTTATTGATCATCCAGACAACATGCTTCACTCCAGAGCTTCTGATGCTAAGGCCTGGTGTGTATAAACCACTTTTTTTTCTTGTGAATATATGCTCTCTGTGTCTGGGTATACAGTGTAAAAAGGTTTTTGTAAATATTTAACACTTGGTCTCTAACTGTTTGGACATTCAAATG
Source organism: Thalassoma bifasciatum (assembly GCA_008086565.1). NCBI lineage: Eukaryota > Metazoa > Chordata > Actinopteri > Labriformes > Labridae > Thalassoma > Thalassoma bifasciatum. The sequence goes on from RPOG01000010.1 coordinate 1,585,144, forward strand.
AGAAACTGAAATTGAGGAAAGTTGAAACTCACTGATGGTTAAAAAGACAGTTAGTTCTGTCTAGAATAAGAAAGAAAGTTACGGATTTATTAATTTCTCAATCACATTTTTGTTTCAAGCCCAATGAATAGGATACAAAGTGTTCACCTAAGAGCTGCTTATTACTGTTCACTCAGGTCCCAAGCTGCACTTTTTCCCAAGAGACCTAAGAATCCTCCCACATTTCACTCAAATGAAAAAAAAACATTTTACTTACAGTGGCATCTGGCCATGCACTGAATTTTTTTGACATGCTTGAGTTCATATCTGGATGTTTTCAGTAAAATATTGGGACATGGCATTTTGTTTCTGCCATTGACGTCATAATCATATTTATCCTATGACCAGCACTCATGTTTTCCTGGCAGAGTCACAGCTGCTCTATATAATCCAGAGACCCCTGTAGTGTTTCATGAGTTCTGTTTCTGACATATTAATGTTTTCCAATGAAGACTGATAACTGTGGGGTCTTTGAATTATCCAGAGTAGCAGCAGCATTGAGCCTGCAGATTTACAGATGATCTTTATTTGAATTTTATTTTTCCGAGAACAAAATCAACTCCTCTGACTTCTATTGTACTGAAGATAAGACAGACATCCCACATGTATTTTTAAAATGCCAAAATTAGCATTGTGGCATTACATCAGACATAACATGTCCTTGAATAGTTTGGCTGTATCGACTCTGTTTGTCGGGCTTTCATGACCCTTTGTGCAGGTCTAGGTCACTCCCAGTGAAAAAGTGCCACGCTTAGTCAGTTTTCTGCTGCCTGGTCCTCTGCTCTGACCTCCACTCCACACAATTCCCCTGAGACTCCTTCAATCACAGAGCTCTGTGCTGTGACCCCCCCCCACCCTGCCCCCCCGCGGTCCACCTTCTGCACAGCTGCAAGTTGAGATGTTCAGAGCCTCGCTGAATAAGACACTGCTGTCACACAAGGAACCAAAGGACTGCTGGGAAACCATCTTTTAATGACCACAAAGAGAGCAACTATGATGACTTTGGAGAACATTATAGATTTGTCCAACATTTGAGGAAAATACGCTGATTTTTTTCTGCCCTTGCAGAGGTCCAAACCCCTAAAGGCTGAATCCAGTATGAGTGGGACATAATTTAACACTAAAATGTACTTAGATGTTTTGTAAATATTTTTCTCAAATTTTGCTCAAAGTGATCAACTAATTAACCAGAATCTGCAGCATTTCCAATTACGAATGTACTTCTTTTTCCCGTTTTCTTTAACAATTTTATTCTTATTTACAATATTGTTCAGACTTCTGGGTAAAATGGTTTCTTTTTTTCCATCAGATTTGTTTTCCTCTCCTCTTTTGTTTTAATTAATTTTTGCACAGTAACATTGTATGTTGTGCATTTGGAGGTTTCTATGATATTGTTCTGATGCATGTCTATTCTTTGTTCATTATTTATACTGTTAAAAACAGATTGTACTTAAGAATAAAGATTGTTGGTTAATTGCACTTTTCATCAAATGTAAATAAAAAATTGTGAGTGGAAGAGTGAGGTTGAACCCAGTAAAGAAAATATCAGACATATTTAAGTCAATGAGGAATTTTAATGTGTGCTACACATTTTAACAAATCACAAAAACAGGAACATTTAAAAATACATATACGTCTCTATTTCCAGAATGTTTACGTATTGATGACAGCTGTTTTTTTACACATAGTAAAATATTTTTTTTTCCAAAAGGAGAAAAAATACCTTCGAAATAGCTTTGTCATTTAGCAGATAGAGCAGCATACAATCATTACACTTTTTTTTTGCTTTTTGTGATAATGTGCAACAACAATCACTGAAATATTGCGCAAGTTGTGCCTGATTACCAGCCAAAAATGAGGCTTGTGAGATCGCATTCAGAAAAGCTAAAGGCAGAGTGAGAGTGAGTGAAAAGAGAGGGAGGGAGAAAGTGCTGGAGAAAATCTCATTAAGGCAGTGTCTGTGACAAGAATTGCCAACAGCTTGATGCCTCTTTCGAGACAACAAAGGTGGGAACTGCTCACTGAGGAGGAGGGAAAGAGGCAGAGTGGGAGAAAAAGGTCAATAGCAAAAAATGGGATGAGAGCAAAGAGTAGAAAAGATGTCAAAAGTACCATACAGAAAGAAGAAAAAAGACAAAGAGCAGGTGGAGTTGTGGTCATGTGTTGGTCCCGCCCTTCCCCGAATAAGAACCGATACAAGTCTACTGATGCAACTTAACTGTCAACCATGTAGTGTTGCTGATTGTGTATTAAAGAAGCGGTGTATTAACAATCTATAAAGGTAGAGCTGTCTACAGGTTAAAATAAAATGACAAAAAAGTAGAAATATTTAAGGCTTTAAGGATTATTCCAATAATGCTTTTCTGTGCTAAGACAAACAAAAAACTGTACGCACAGGCTGTTCCATTTCTCATTTAAACTACTAAAATAAGAACACAAAAAATAAAATAAAACAATCAGTTTGTCTACATTGCGTTAGCTCCACTTTAATCACCCCCAGATAGTTACCTACTTTCTTTTTTGCCCTTTCTTTGCTCAAACTGTGCTGTCAAATCATGCAGATCATCTTGATTTTGAGAAGCTTAACACTGACAAACTACACTGAATTGAAGTGAAGCAAAAACTGGAAAGTCTTTGTTTTTCCTGGATTTCCTGCTGTCTTTTCTTCCAAACAATTACCCTTTTCTTTTCTTGTTGTGAGAGAAGGCAAGAAGAAGAGACGCCTCACATTCAGGCCTCAGTATGAACCTGTTTCCTTTCTTTTCTAATAAAGACGAGCTGTTCTTTTTTCAGTTGAGGATCGCCTTATGAAAAGCAAATTCATAGTCTTCACTGTCCCTCAAACATCAGCCTGGTCTGGGAAAATATGTAGCCAAGTCCTCTCTTCGTTCAGTGACCTTACCCCATGTTTCATCTCTGATCATCACAGTTTCTTCTGTTAATATCGGCCATTTTCAAATCGATGAGCACACATTTCCTGGTTACAAATCATAGGGTGACTCTTATCACATGTGCAGGAGATGTGAGTTCTTTGGCCTGAGAGCGACTGATACCTCTGATCCATCACAAAGAGGAAACAGATCTGATTTACAAGCCAACATTCACAAAGTAAAAGTAGTGCTGAAATGATTTTAAATGCATAATGCTTTCACAAGCTTAAAGTCCTTAATATGTTGTGATGTCAGAGTATGATGGATCACATTAAAAAGACTGTAAAGCTGAAAAACTCCTGAAAGATTTTCTTTATACATTCAGAATGTATGTGAATCGTTTCATCTATTTTTGACCAAAATAAATGTTCCTTACTTATAAATTCCCTTCTGTCGAGAGAGGCTGCCTGTACATTTTTTGGCCATGTCGGCTGCAGTCATGTTAAACAAGTATAAAAGGTGAAGCTGTTTGGGGACAACGAGGCGGCTGTCCAACGGGTACCTGGTAGGAGGCCCTGGGTTTTCACTTCCGAGGGTCGTGGCTTTGTGATGTCATGGCGACAATGACAGGCTGCTGGGCAGGCGTGACTTGATGCTGAGCAGATTCAGTCCCACTATCCTCCTCCATCTTTGGCCGCTTGGCCTGCGGTTCACCTGGCTGCTCAGCTAAAGTTTCTGCACTGGGCTGTCGGCTCACTAGCACCGGGGGGGAGCTGGAGGCCTGAGCAGCCAGGATCTGGAGAGGACTACTTAAGCCTGTGAGGGGAAAAATGCAAACTGGAATCATGAACTTAATATAAAAAAAGTGGATGAAATGAAGGTTCCCCAAATGCAAAGATAAAATCATTGACTGCTAAATACATGGGTCAAGGCTTTGTGATGTCACTTGATTGTTTCTGAAGCAGTATTTTGAGCCTATCGTCAGCTCTGGCATTAACAAAAATTAATCAACCTAACTTTTGGTCGACATAGCAAGAGGCGGAGTTAAAACAGCCTCTGGCTTCCTCACTAACAGCAACAGGGTCTGCCTGCCTGCCAGTCAAGTCAGTCATGCACTTAATTAGTAAAAAAAGAAGTGACACCTGCAAGCTACTTCAGGCAGACAACTCGAGCTGCACTGCATGTCACATCCTGTTCATTATTATCGTTTTTCAATCACGTCTGCCTCTGTGGCGGTCTATTTAGATTAGGAAAATCCCCATCTCTCCCTCTGCCTGTCCATGCCTCTGCTGCCCTGCATTTGTATTATTGCTTGTTCTTCCATCGCTACCTCAGCATCCACCTGCAGGCTCCGAGGTTGCGTCAATACGCCAACATATACCATGAATTTGCTGCTAAAATAAACAATTCAAATGTGAGTTTTCTGACTAACCACTAGTTTGATATCTTCAAAAAGTGAGAGTTATCACCAATTTTCCATCAAATTGTAAAAAATGTTATGTTCCTCTGCTGAAAAAAAAAATCAGCCTTTTTGAAAGTGGGTGTTCATAGCTCTGAGTGCTTCTGTAGTCAGTCTCAGAAAGATGCTAGATATTCACAGATCAGTAGTTTGTCGTATGCGCTGTTCAACATATTGTGCTCCCCCTACTGACTGACTGCAGTAGGTCACACAGTCTATCTTCATGTTGAAGGTAAGTGTGTGTGTGTGTGTGTGTGTGTGTGTGTGGACTTTGCTGGTTTGCCTGTTCTGTGTGACTGTAGAACAATGACAGCACAAGATATCAGCCTCCATAGCAGAGTACCTTCTTCTTATGTAGATATAAGAGGCTTATTTTAGAGAACAAAAATAAAACAATTCTCTCTAAGTGATTAGACATTCATAGAGACATGCATATGAATATTGTACTCCATTTCTTCAAAATCCGTTCTTCAAAAAAAATGTTGCGCTCTTCATACAGATTAATGTCTAAGTGTACATTTTTCTGGAAAGCGTCACTTAAATAAGTTCCTCAATGCTTTAAACAGGTTTACAACCTGATTAACAGCTCAGTTTACCTACACTGCTCCTGCAGTGTCATGTGCTCTGGATTAGCAGAGTAGGGGAATAACAGAAGATGGAGATAAAAGAAACACCAACACAAGAGTCACTAAACTCTCAAAATCTATTCTACTGAGGAGTCTGAAGACCTGAGGGACCTTTTCTGTGTTTCTGGTGTGTTAAATTATTTGTTTTATGGCTAGCAGATTGACCCAGATGTCAAAACTTGAGCTCCATTATCCAGTCCTCACTGCTCAGTATGTGGCTCCAAAAACATCACCAGAATAATATGTCAGTGCCCATTGCAGGGAGTATTTGGCTTCATGTTAGTAAAACAAGGGCGGGTGGATTAGCACTGAGATGTCTAATTATACTATCATCAGTCAGCTGTACACAAAAAGAGCAAAAGTAAATCATCAATCCTCACCTCTCCAAGTTAAAATGATAACTCTATTTTCATCAGCATGAACTCTCAGTGTGTGAACCAAAGATATCTGAACAACCTACCAGATGCATTTGCAAAGCTGGTTGCTGTGGCAACAACGGCAGTGGTGTGTTTGCCATTCTGGGTAACAGGACGGACTGGAAGTTGATGTAAACCTGGAGCAAAGTTTCTCCCCTCTCCCCCCTGCACCGCACTGTCCACAGTCTGGATCACTCGCTCCCTGTTCAGCTGAGCGTCTGGAGGAGACAAAAAAAAAATCACGTTTATGAAGTGATCCACCCAACCTGTTCAGTATTTACACAAGTCCATATGATTCAACAAAACTTCAAGATGAGGTAGAGGGGTTAAAAATATGACACAACAATAACCTAAGGTTGTGCAGTTACACCCACTCCTCTAGGCAGCACCCTTTAACTCCATCAGGTTGAGTGGGGAGCGTCAGTGCATAGCAATTTTCAGATTTCTTCAGAGAGGTTTGATCAGATTCAAGCCTGGGCTCTGGCTTGGCCACTCAAGGACGTTCACAGAGAAGCCTCTCCTTTGATACTTTGCTTAGGGTTGTTGAACCATCTCCCTGGTCTGGGGTCTCTGTACATGGCATTAATCTTTCCCTCAATCCTCCATGCTTCACCGTAGAGACAGTATTAGCCAGGAGGTGAGCGGCACCTGGTTTCCTCTAAACATGACACCTGACATTCACATCAAACAGTTCAATCTTTGTCTCTCCATCTCTCCAGAGAATTTACTTTCTCATGGTCTGCACCTTTGCCCAGATTTTTGCCTCTAAACAATCCTGCCTCAGAGGTCTGCAGACAGATCCTTTGACTTCATACTTAGTTTGTGCGCAAACATGCACCATCACCAGTGGGACCTTACACCGACAGGCATTTTTCTTTCCACATGTCCATTTAACCAAATTTACCACAGGTTGACTCCAATTAACATCTCAAGGATGCTCAGTGGAAACAGGATAGACCTGTGCTTGAGCTTTGATACAAAGGCTGTGAATAAATATGAACATAATGTCTTCATTGTTTTCAAATAAAAAAGGAATAAGCTGTGAATGCTTTTTCTATGCTCTGTATATTAGATTTCATTATAATGCACTGCTGTGCACCAGCACCAGCACCAACAACGACAACAACTACTAAAACTCTAACAAAGAACATAAAGTAGAGTTATCACCTTTCAGCCTGTGCCAGAAAAAAAACCTAAAAGCTTCAGAAAAATTAAAAAGCTGTAAAGTGTTGATTGTTGGCTGATTAGTGAACATGAGCATGACACAAAATATCACTCAAGTATGTCATACTGGGCAGGAAGGGAAAACAAAACTGACAACTAAGGCAATGAAAACTGAGACTGTTAGCTCCATAGAAAAAAAAGATACTAAAACTTGATTTATACAAAATTAGTAACCATGTGCTATGAACCTGGGCACAAAGAGGTAAGAGATGGATCTACAATGAAAATGTACTGTACTATTTAACAACAAACATCATCCGAAATTCTTAAAATGTTGAAATATGACCATAAGAACTGGAAAGGAACCAAAAACACACTCTTTCTGTTTGGTACAGGAAGATAAATCAAAATGTTAACAGTCCAGGATGTCTTCACTTTTCAGCGGTTAAATACAAAACTATTTTAGAGTGTGAAAAAAAATGTAAACTTATGTAACTTATGATATTACAAGTGCAAAATCCATTTAAAAAGTAACTCTTAGAGATACTGTACCTCTGAGTTCACTGCTGCCTTCTGTTGCTCCAACAGAGGGCCCGATGTAGCCATTGGGAGGGTGGGATGTATGAGGGGTGCTGGTAACCACTCGCACCATAGTGATGGAGGACTGAGAGGGACTCTGGAGCAAGTGGATGGGCTGGATTTGGCTGCCACCACCTGGAACTAAAGCAAGGGCTTTCCCTGCATGATGAGGGGGGGCTGCCATGATGACAGGCTGAGCGCTGACTGGAGATCCTGTGCAGAGACAGATTCAAAAAACAGTGTGATTTGTTTTGTTGTGTCTATGAAGTCATCACGTGTGTCTTTGGATGTGTTTCAGTCTTACCTGGGGCGCTTTGAGAGTACCTGTACTCAGGCACAGATGCCAGTTTGTTGGCCAGCTGCTCGTGGTGGTCGTGGGGGATCGGAGAGCCCTCCCTGCTCAGACATTCAGGAGTCTGCAGCCCACTGGATGGAGGAGAAAGGAGTCCCTGATGGGTTGGGGATGCAGGGGCACTCCTGAAAAAGAAGCAATACATGGAAAAAATATGACCAAAGGAAATCAATAATTACATCAAGAGACTTCTAGTACATACAGAGCTCTTTCACTGCCAGCGCCTGGAGAGACTTACTTTGTCCTATCCAATCAAATGTTAGCCAGGAGCAGAAGCAAAGAGATAAGAGAAAAGGTTATCAGAGTCAAATGAGATAGCAAAGAGCATGTGACTGAGTGTGTGTGGTAGTGTAGAGTGTGCCAGCGTACAGGAACCGCATAGAAAAGTCAATAAAAAAAGATGAACATCACTATTAAACTACCAACATTTACTTTTTCTGTTTTCTTTAAAGCTAACATATCCTGTTTTCTCTGTCACTCATGATAGACTTAAGATTATCAGTCAAAGTAAGCATCATAAGCAATGTGAAACAGTGATGAGAATTTTCCATACTTTTACAACAAGTCTGAGCAACAAATTTTGATGAGAGAAATTTGAACAACAAACAAATGCAGGATGAACAAATCAAAGATGGACTGAAAGCGACATCTTTGGTTGCAGCCTCGTTGTTCACATTTCAATTCTGTTCAAAGAGAAAAAGGATCCATTTACCTAGAAGAGAGAGGTCCAAATGGCGTCCTAAAGCAAGCCACTCCTCTTTGCCGTCTTTTCCTGAACGCTTGCTCCACGAGTTTGCTCTCAGAAGCAGAGTCCACGCGCCAAAAACTGCCTTTTCCCGGCTCGTCCTGAGATCGAGCTACTTTCAGAAAGTAGCGGTTTAGAGACAGGTTGTGTCTGATTGAGTTCTGGGGGGCGGAAAAATAACTATTTGGTCACAGAATATTACACACTGGAATATGAGGCAGAAAGAAGCAAAACATTGGGAAAAAATGTATTTCATCTCTTCTTGAATCACTAAAAAGAACTAATCAAAAATAACTTAAATGTCAACAAAGCTCTTTCCATAAACTCCTGACGTTTTAACAACAAGAAATTCTCAGGAGAGTAGTGCTGTGTCAAAGAGGCTGAAGATAACGTTGCAGGACTTTAACAGACAAAGAGCCTACCTGCCAGCCCTTGTCTGCAGTGCGATAGTATGGGTAGTGTTTGGTGATGTGGGCGTAGATGCCACTTAGAGTCAGCTGTTTGTCCGGGGCAGAGGAGATCGCCTGGACAATTAGCTGTGCATAGGAATAAGGAGGCTTGGACTCATCCTAGACAAACAAAAGACAAATGTTCAGATATTAACACTGAATCGAAAGAGCAACAAATATTACATCTTTGTTGTGAGAAATCTTCTCATCCTGATGTGTCTGTATTCTCACCTTGGGGCTGTCTCCACCAGCAGACTCCCCCCGCACCTCACTTCCTCCCCCTCTCTGATCGTTGAGGTTTCGTCTCTGCTCAGAAACAGCCTTGGCAGCATATTCGGCTGCTAGCTGGAGGTCGGAGGTCACGTTGCGCCCGTAACGATACCCTGATGACCCTGCACCTCGTGGACTAGCTGGACAGGAGTTGGGAACACTGGGGAGGAGAGGAAACAGTGGTTTCAGGCTTATAGAGCTGGTTTACTGAAAGCATTACAGTTGCCATATATGAAAAAGATCATACAAGATATAAAAAAGCCCTTTTATCAAAGGATGACAAATCAAACACCCCAGAAAAAACAGCTGTGCACAGCTTCGCAAAGCAGCTTGGTTAGGCACTTAGACAAATGCACCTTTGAAATCACGTAAGTTCAAGTCCATAAAATTTTGAGGCAAAGTCAATGTAGTTAATTTAACAACAACGTTGACAACAATACAGATACTTGCGTGTGACATAAATGTCAAGAACGACTTTTATAAATATGACAGATATGTCCCCTTGTCAACTTTAACAAAGACCAAAAGATGAAAATATAATCAGTAAAATGTGGAGATGGCAGCTAGCACTTTTTTTCACAGGAGGCACCAACATCAACACAGACAGACAGTTCCTTTAAAGGAGCTTCAAACTCAAAGGCTGTGGGGAAATGATTAAGTGTTCCATTTTTCATTCAAGTACTTCATTTTTGAGCCATTTGGTCCTCATTATTTATAGTACTGCATTTTATTTTAGATATAAAATTCTGTCTTACAGTTTTCTATAGTGTTTTTAAGCAGACTGAGGCTTCAGGACTGATCAACCTCTACACCAGTCAACAACAACTGCTTTTGTGTGTTGTGCAAATTTAAAGAGGATTCTACAAATACAACAATATAGGAGAGCAAAAAAATCATTACATTTGAAAATAATCATTCAACTTTATAATAACTTCAATTTAAAGCTCTTTTAAATTGAGAGCCACAATGACAGAAAAAAAGCATTGACAGATCGGGTCAATGTGGTTCTAAACCCATAATGTGATCATAAAAGCACAACGCAACAGCTAAAAACTCGAAAGTCTGTCAATTATTAACCAGGATTTATCTGTTCATGTTGGAAAACAAAACGGAGAGAAAACCAAGCAAGTTATACAACACACACCTGCTTCTGTTAGTAAAGTAAACACTGGTTTCTGGGAGAGTCAGTGTGCTTTGATTTGCCTTTAGCAACACACACTTACACTTGCACACTTACACACCAACACACAAGCTTACACAAGAGAGGGAGAGTATGTTTGTATTTTTTGGCTGAGGAAACGGCAGGAAGCTGCAGGCTGTGTTTTGAGAGTGGCTTTGTGAGCTTTGTGTTGAAAGATGAATGAAAACGAATAAAAACCTCCAATGCAGCTCTGGGATATCTATAATAAAAAAAAACAACTTTATTTCCTGCAACTCTACACACTTACAATTCATTAAATTATTAGTGTGTGTCTATGAAAGAGTTGACTCTTTGCTTCCATCTCACAGAGCTCCAACTACTCACCTCCATGTGTGTTAATGGACCAGCAATACAAGTGTGAGTGCTGACAGAGGAATGTTATTGTACACAATACAGTCAAGTTGCTCAACAGGAAAAGTGACTCTTACAGGTCTGTGAAGTCACACTGTTGTTGTTCAAAGAGGCAACACATTTGTACACAATACTCCCCTGCTGTATGTCCTGGATGTGTTTGCTGTTGTGGAAGGGGGCACAACAATCTGCCCGAAAAAGGCCACAGTGTGACTGTGTTAGTAAAATGTATGAGCAAGGGTCTTTGCTTTGTGTGTGTGTGTGTGTGTGTGTGTGTGTGTGTGTGTGTGTGTGTGTGTGTCCACGTGCAACAGAACAGGAGCTGAGGGCTGTGAAGGAGGGGTGGGGGGCTCTGAAAAAAGGAAACCACGAATGGACGGAAAAACGGCCTACAGGCAAAACAATCTACCCCACAGCCAATCATGATCCTCGAAGCTGCAGCCATTCCATATAAGGCAGGCACACACAAGCTTAGATCGGTGTAGGATGTTACACTGAAGGACCGCCAGCAGAGGGTGCACTCAGCAGAGTCACTCCTTGCCAGATGCACATGCTGTATACATTTATAGAGCAGCAATTTTCAAACATGTGCTCCCCAGCTCACTGGAGTACATGTTACCATGTCAACAAAAACACAGCAGCAGCTGATGAGCACACCTTCAAGTAGACTGAATATAACCGGTGAAATGAGCTGTGATGAGGGTCAGAGGTCGACATAAAAACACTTCAGGCCTTTGGGTTAAAGTTGGACATGGGCAACAGAAAAGGAAATTAAATCCTGATAGATGACTGAATAAACATGCATGGTCCAAAGACAAGCTGAGAGGTTAAACAGCTGATACACTCTGATAAGAACAACCACAGCGTCACATATACAGCAACATACAGCTGCCAGCCTTCAAGTGCTGCAGTATGTTCTGAGGTTTGCAGTCTACATGTAAACTTCACCATGATTACACACAAAAAAAAAAAAAATAGGAAAGACAATTTTTACCTTGTTGAACTTACTTAGATACAATTAAATTGTTGTAAATGTAAATATTTATAAAGTGAGTAGCAGGTTTAATATTATGGTTGATGAAAAAAGCCATTTTCTGTTGCCTGTTCTGCTAATTACTTATAAAAAAAAAAGTTTGAAATAGTCAAAATATAATATTCTAAATCTCAGGGTCATGTGATCATATTGTTTGTGTTGTCATACCTAAAGTCCAAAATTTTAAGTTCAGTCTGCATTTTACAAACATGACTAACCAATCTTCACATCATCTTTGAACAGTTAAGTGTTTTGAGGCTTTTTTGTAAATGTAGAAAAAAATAAAAAATATATATATATATATATACAGTCACACACAATGTGAAAGTGCATCCACAGCAAAAGGTGGATGCACTTTGGTGGATGCAATGTTTGATAATGTCAGCATCAAATGATGCCTGAAACTCACCGGTTTACCGCTACCACCATGGTAGCCTTGAATGTGGTTTAATTGAAACTACAAAAATGTCTAACTTGTTGTTGGTTAGTAGATGTACAGAACTAACTTATCCCACCAACTGACATGCTGTTTCAAATCTAAACTTTAATTTACTGGACAAAAACAAAGTTAAAAAAGTAAAGCTGAGCTTTGAAGGTCATTGAAAATAGCTGAAAATCTGTAGGAAAGGAAGTGCGTTTAAATGCAGCATTAGTTTCACACGTAGCTTGTTTGGGTCCTAACCTTATGGTGCCAGTGGGTGATGGCAGAGGGGAGCCAAACGCCCGGATGTGCTCTTCGTGCTGCTGCATTGTGGGAATGCTGATTTTGAGGGGGGAAATGTGGGGCAGAAGTGGGCGAGGGGGGAGTGCGGGCTGCTCCCTCTCTCTGTGCTCCTCTGGCTCCAGGAGTGACATGAACTGGATCTTGATCACCGTGCTGGGAAAACGAAACACACACCTAGAGAGGAAAGGGAGAAGTGGTGGAATTAAAAAAATAGATAAAAAGAGAAACCTTTCTGACTTAATTTCTCTACTGCATAAAACACAAAAGCCCATGTCAATTTGTTTCCCTCAATGGTTTTATTCTTCTGGGAGCATGAAAAGAAAGCTTTTAAAATATTTATTTCAGACATGTACAAGTCATTAAACTACGCACTCTAGAGTATTCTACACTAAACTGTATGAACTTAATGTGAAATAAATATAATTGTGTCTTTTGGTATTTCAAAGAATTATCAGTTCTTTTCATGCTTTGAAAAATATTCGAGACATTTTGACTTTTCATGTCTTATGGTTGATAAGATTTCTGACCCTCTGATGCATGTCTGTAACGTTCTGAAAAACATCAAATATTTGAGGAAAAACAAAAAATGCTTTTTTACAGGAAAAAATCTTGCCAGAGGCTGCTCTGAAGTTTCACCATACAAACCACTGCATCAAGGAGAAGATAACTTTTAAATAGCTGTCCACTGCAGTGACCACTATGTGCCAGAGGGCTAAAAGACAAACATTAATTCTCATATGTTGACATGATGTCAGGAGACATCATACAAAACGGTCTTCCTCAAGAAATGCTTCTGTTAAATAATATATTTTTTCTGAGAAACTGATATCAAACACCAGCAGGTTACCCAACCATTTAACTGAAAGCATCTTCACAAACAACAGAAGAGAAACACATAGATTGAAAAAAAGACTTAACAACAAAAATCAAAGTTAAAAATCAGTTCTGATAATCTCTGTAAACAGAGTAAAATAAAATCTTTGTAATTCCAACAAAAACAAACTGATTTTTGACTACGTGGGAGTTTGGATGTGCAAAAACAACATGCAATAATCAGTTTTACTTCTCAAAATAATAGTGTAATTGTACAAAGTCAAGAAAGTTTACTCTTCGTTTTCTTTTACCAACATGTTATATGCACAAATAAAAACAACTGTCTTGTGTGGTTTTTATTATCATTATTATTATTTAGCCACAGTTTCCCTTAACTAAATGCATTTTTATAATATGACCTAAATCAAAACCTTTTGTAGACAAAGGACTGTTGTGGAATAAACTCTTGTTCCTGCATTTCCTCATCCTTAAGCAGGTCTGGACAGCTGCTTCAGAAAAAAAGGGTAAGTCCAGGCCCAAGCCTTAACAAAACCCAGGGAAAGTATCAAAGGTGTGTGAGGGACTGATGACTGTTTTGTAAAAGAATCTAAATGACTGCTGTGAAATTTTCTTTCATTTCCCTCCTCAGGTGCAGGCAGCAAGATTTCATTTTTGGAGTAACGATATCTTTGTGGAAGCAGCAAGATGACTTTGTTTTATGCACAAGAATTAAACCCCCTCTTATTTCTCAGCCCTGATAAATCTGATAAATCAGTTAATAAAAATAAATTCAAAAGTAAGGTTTAAAATGTGAAAAACTACATCTTTATTTACAATTTGTTGCAATATTGCAGCTGCCAAGTTAGTAATAGATCATTGAACAGTCAGCTGAAATTTTGTCTGCCAAGAGCAGTTCAACAACTGAGTGTCCATGTAAGAAGAGAAAGAGTGGAGAGAGCAAAGAGGTCGGGAAAAACAAAAAACAAAACGAAGCTTCAGGGTTCCACAGCCGAGAGCTGAGACTGTGCATACAACAACTTTTGTTTATATCCTTCAATAGTCCCAGCTGTATGCTCCAGCAGCAAAAAGAAAGTAACTGTTCAAAGCACTCACATGACTTTTTGAATCGTGTTTGCCAGCAGGCATGTGAGAGCCTCAGAGACACAGTGGAAGAAGGTTCAAGGGTTTAATCAATGGGGCTAAAATTAAGCTTCTTTTCCATTATTATGCTCTGAACTGGAAATTCTAAGAAACACATCATGCCCAATATAATATTGTGAATAATTTAGTGATGCAGAAAACAGCCTCAGAATATGTAGGGTTATTAATAACAAAAATCAGAGCTATGTAGAAATTCTGCAAAAGCATGGAAGAAAATCAAGAGGAGGTTTACAGGAAAACAATGACACAGTGAGAAAAACTAAAACTTTAAAGTGTGTAAAGTGGAAATACTTAGCCATATCTAATGTTCTGATTTTAGACTGAAATGCAACTTTGCTTAAACTACAGTCAGTGGAGCGGCCTCCGGAGACAAGATCCCCACTGAGATGCATGATAAGCAGGCTCAAGTTTTACCATCAAATACATTGATCTGTTCAAATCCTTTCACACCCAACAAGAACACCTAATTTTTCTTATAACAAGTGCATTTAGTGCATAAATACAAAAACATTAATGTTACTAAGTGCTACAGTAGAAACATGGCAGTACAACACCATAAAGGAGGAGCAGCTCCAATGGCTCAAATAGCAAAACACAACAGCAAGGATGTCTCATTAGCTTTTTTAGCCGTAGTGTGGCTCTAAATTATTTTGTATTTTTGGAGTCTTGATGCTATGCTTGAGTGCTCAGAGAAACTTTGCAGAAGAGGTAAGAATAGTACATAATAACGAATTGTAAAAAATTATAGCTGCAATATGTCTTGAAATTAAGAATTCCATTTCACTTAGTCCTGCTAGTTATGCTGTTGGTTATGTGTATGATGAGCCCTGAACTTGTGTGAATGATCAGATGAGACAACCTGCTAAAATCTCCTCTAAGTGATCAACCAGAAAAAGGCCAAGATCAGACCCAATCTGATCAGGATCAGGACATCGCTACAGAGTAGTTTTTTTTTTTTTTTTATTTCAGACTTATTTTTCACCATTAAATGTTTTCTTTTCATAATAAGTAGAAATTCAGAAAAGCTTTCTATTTAAGACTTAAAACTACAGGGTGGGCCATAAGTTTCCCTCCATAGGAAAATGTATAATGTATATTTTCTATGTTTCAGATACCCTAGAAGATGCGTTTGACAAAAGAGAAACAAATTTAAATGATAGCAGCTGGACGGTTGCACTGAACTTTAACAGAAAACATGAACAAACATTACACACTGTAGCAAAACTTATCACCAATGGGATTACGAGCATAACTTCAACTGTGCTGATGCAAGTTTATCAACAGTAGAAAACACTTATTCATATGCGTTTTCAAAACAATAGTAATCACATAGAGCACATTGTATTAAAAAACAGTTGTCCAATATAAATGTTTATTTTTCCTATTTATGGAAACTTATGGCTCACCCTGTATTTAGGAAGGCTTGGAGAGTAAACCATTTAAAATTTTTGTTTGAAAATTAAATGACAGCATAAACCATTTTGGAATCGTTGCAAAAAAAAAAAAGGTGAGCTCTATGCAGATAAAGGCAAAAGTCAAAAAATTACTGTGTAATCAGAGTCTAGGTTAGACTTGACAGAGCTTGAAACATTCTTTCCATGAAACTTGCAATAATTCGTGCTCTCAAGTGGGGTTGGGCAATTATATGATTCATGATTGTGATAAATTTCAGCACAATTACGGTGATATTCTGTGAACACATTTAATCGATCAAACATGGCAGAAATGTGTGTAATAACAGCCAATCAGAGGCAACCTTTTCCTGCTCCTGTTCTGTTTGTAAGTTCTAAGAAGTAAACGGAATGACCTACGATGGAGCTAAACATGGGGCAGAGGACTTTTTGATAATGATGTTTACACTTTAAGGGGTCTTCATTATTCTCAAGGTTGCAATTTCTTTATTTTGGGTCTTGCATACAGGCAAAAAATGTTTTGCTTGTTTATTTTATTTGTATGTTAATAAAATGTACAACTTATCTCTGGTTTCTATAGATGCTTAAAAACTGGCAGTTAAAATATCAAAAGAAAAAATTGTCATAATAATCTAGATCAGATGATGTGGAAAAATATATTGTGATCTTTTTTTCTTTTTTGTCGTATCGCCAAGCCTTACTGTTCAGATGAACAAAGATGGTAAAGTCTGATGTAAAGGGGGAATAGAGATAAAAAGAATCTGATTCCTGCTGTACAGTAGTGTGATCAAAATCAGCTCATTCTGCACATTTTCTCTATTTTCAAATGTCTCTCTGTTGAGTAGAGTCTAGTCATGTCTGTTAATTTACTGAAGCTGTATTGAGATAAAATATAAAAATATTGTTAATGCACCAGGGTTACAAAAATGATCACTGCCTTTATCCACATTGGAGGAGGTCGGGTGCATTTAATATATACTGCATATGCTTTAAACCTGTGACAGGCTCCAGGGAGAGAATAACAGGCCTGAAAGGCTCTGATGGATGTGGCCATGGTTTGTCAGTCTTGTGTTTACTCCATGTGCTCATGCAATGAGGATGTCATTTCAGACTGCACTTCCTGTTCAATGCCTGACACACCTCCCAAACACTTCTGAAAGCCAATCAGAAAGTAAAGGAGTACACCCCCCTCCCCAACCCCCCACCCACTTCCACCCCACCCCCTGCAACCTCCTCCTTCCGCTCCACCCTGTGATTGACAAACAGCTCAAAGTGTTTGAAAATGCTTCATTTAAGGCTTTCTGTTGAAATTCAAATACTAAACCTTCACATAAATGCACTAATGAAAAAAAGCTTGAACAAAACTATTCACCCCATGCTGATGTTGTTGATATAAAAAGGAATTCACGAACAAAACAAACACACCTCTACAAACAAAACTGGCGAGTTGAGCTGTCAGGAGTGGGTTTGTTTACACTACTGTTTATATGACGGTAACATGTTGACTGACAACTGTAACAGCAGCCTGACATGATCGTCCATGACGGTTAAGGAACGGTCTTAAGCCAAAAGACAAATGTAAAATAATGGTGGGATTGTGTTAAAAAAAATTCAGTGAAAATTTTCACAAGTTGTTACGAAAATCTGAGTACTAAAGGGACAGGTAAAACGTTTCCGTCGGTTGGCTAACGGTTGGAGCAGCCTCGCAAGGTCAATGATCTTTCTAGTTTTCTTGAATAAATGAGAAAATGACCATTAAAGTTCAATAGCTCAGAGGAAACAGGGACAGTTAAATTACAAAAAAAGCAATTAATTTAAAGTTATAAAAAATACACAAATAAAATAAATATTTTTTTTAAAAAAGGCTCCAATCATGGGTGTTACAAACAATTTTGTGACCCACCAATCAGTTGCCTATTTGGCTAGAAGAAAATTGGGGTTCACGAGTTTCTTGGGCTACTTCAACTCCACAATTTTTTTTTTTTTCTACGCTTGATTGTAATAAAAAATAATCACAAGCTAGAACTCCATTATCAGAACTTCCCTTTCAAAAGTGTTACTGAAAGAAACAATATAAAACGGCCCTGGTTACCACAGCTTTTAACTTCTGTTTCCCTGTCAGATTCAACCGCTCATTTAGGCAAAAGTGTGGTTGCTCGTAATTGAATACAATACTCAGTAAAAGTGTACCCCAAAACATAAGTGTATGAACTGTAGTATTCTATTAATTTTGCAGTTAATCTTTTGACCAACTGCCATTGCAAGGAGGTGGAGTAACTTTCAAAAAGGAAACAAGCACGATCATAACACCAGTGGTAAATTTTTTGGTCATTGCACGAAATGAACAGCTTTAGTGGCCCTGCAACAAAAAACCAGTGTTATCATGTTAAACCTGTTGGTAGCAGCTATGGTAGCTAACTGCACTCACTCTCGGGGTAGCGGCAGTGGCGGCGCCCCTCTCCGCTGGAACACCCCGTCAACGAACACGCCATTCTTGCCCAAGCACCGGAGGGAGAAACCGTTCGCCTCGTCGTAGGCGATCTGCAGGTGTCGCCTTGAAATGAAGCTCGAATGACCCATGTTGATGTCAACTGAGCCGTGAGAGGAGTTCCGGCCTATGGTGACCGTCCTCTGGCGCATGACAAACTCAAAGTCCCGGCCTTCGAGTCTGGCCAGGGCCTGTGAAGGAGGACAAGCGAGGCGCACGGGAAAAGCCCCGGCGTCGGCATGGGCTTCCATCATCGTAGGACCCAAGAGAGAGAGCGAAGCCTGGTGATAGGGATGCGAGGTCACCGCAACACGCACGGGGCTGCACGGCGCCGACTGTAGAGCAAGCAGGGCTCTAGCTCCGGTATCTTCCCGGTAGTCTGCCATCTTATTTAGGAGGTTCAACACTCAAACAGAAACACTTTACTTCTCGCACACACAGAGTTGCAACGTGAGAGTTTTCGGCCAGGGCACTTGTTCCCTCCTTGGCTGACGGAACAACATGGAGTCCCGGTCACAGCAAAAACTGGACCGGAGTCTCTCCAGGAAGCGGAATAGCACTGTGTTCAAAGCCGCCTCGTACATTTCTAAGACAAATGTTATTATACAGTTACTACAGTGTAGTTTGAGTATCTCATTTAACTGGTTATAAAACAGACCGCAACTGATAGTGATGCATTACCTACAAAGATTAAAAAAACTTGACCAATTCTGTGATAGACATGGTAAAGCCTGAAACCTTTTAGAGATTTTGTGTGTGTGTTTGAGTCTCCAGATATCAAAGAGTTTGTGTCCCAGGACAAAACAAGAAGAAATAGCACATCTGTTATTTTTGATTTATGCCATACCAATCTCACATGAAGAAGAACTTTGAAAAACAAAACAAAACAAAATATTAATGTTTCTATTAGATAAAACATGGTGTTGTATGAGATTTTGGACTCTCAGTTAGTCATAAAAATAAAATATTCTTTATTCAACAATAACTTGCCCATTTTTGCCAGCTAAAATATGTAAGTGACAAACTGGATTTGTTGAGATTATTTTTCCCATATTGAGTTACAATTTCGAGATAGATGTCAAATTAATGAGATTGAAATTCAAAATTTCGACCTTTAATCTCAAACTTTCGACTTTATCTCGAAAGTTTGGGATATTTCCGAGACTTTTTCCCCATAGTTTTGACCATCTCAAAATCTTGACCTTATTGTCTCAAAAAAAAAAATTGACTTTTAAAACACTTAATTTTCCTTATTTATTAAAAAATGTGATTTTTTTTCCCCTCATTATTGTGACTGTATTATCTCAACATTTTGACTTTTATTTCATAATTTTGACTTATTATCTCGGTTTTTTACTTTTTATTTCAAAATTTCGACTTACAAAAAAACTACTACAATTACAATATTAAAATATCCCCCCTGGGATTAATAGAGTATTTTTCATTTTCATTTTATTTCAAAAAAGAAATCTTAACAAAGCCAAGTTTCCATTTTTATTTTTCCACTGGCAGAAATGGACTTCCATAGATCATTGTCCACCACACATAACAAAATGTAACCCCCAAATACTTATTTAACCTCTGTAATTATTTTTCACAAGATTTTTGTTTTTTTAACTTACATATTGTCAATTTCATAAGTCATTTCCATCACTTTAATTATTGTGATGGATGTACATGTTTTGGTGGAAGTTACATTGTTGGTGTTAAAAATACATTATACTTTTTATATTTAACCTGTTAAACATCAAAGTTGATCTCAATGTGAAAAACAAAAGTGACCTTTGTACAGCAACGAGTGTTATTTCAAATATGTGATGGATCTGACATTGTGTTGTTAAAATGACAGTACAACACATATTTCTCCAGAAAAATCATAATGGGACTAAAAGACTCATGATTCTGCTGTGCACAAAATGATTAAAAGAATTCATTGGGATAGTAAAATATATTTGTCATCTGCATAATAAGACAACATTATCCTTTAGATACTTAGAATAGGTAAACAGATATCATCTATGTGTGAAAGTTCAGTGAATATTTTGAAATCATGGGTTGTTCTAGTCAATTTGTTTGAAAAAGACGTTTTTCTGTTGTCATAGAAATAATACTTCCCTCTGAATGCCAAAAAAATATTTAATATTTGTGTAATTTCTACTACAAGTCAATGTTTCAACACAAAGTGCTGAAGAGGAACAACCCAAAACATAAAAAAAATAAAATAAAATAAAAAAAAATCTTAAATCTTTAAAAACATTTTCAAACCAATATTGACCGTAGGTACAGAATCACCCATCTTCACATTTACACTTTCAAAATTAAGTTATAAGGATCTTCAAGATAGTTCCCTCTCCACAGGGAGCTCCGAAATCGATTTTAAAAAATTAATTTTATATTTTGTCCCTTCCACTGAAGTTTACATAAGAAGAAAGAAGAAAACAAATGTTTCCACTTCAAAGTTAAAGATTTACTTTTGCATATGAGCAGATCACAAATGCTGAGAGATTCCAGGACATGTTAATTTGGAACTTTTAAAATTGGCCTACAACTAAATGTGAAAGCCTAAACGTTTGCAAATCAGCACTTGATGTTGTATTCGCAAAGTTGTGACATTATATTTCTCTATGACCTTAAGAGTGTATTTTGTGGGTCCAACACTTTTCACAGAAGCAGATAGATGCATTGTTCAATACAAGTAGCGTGTTACAGTCAATAGCAGCACATGAAGTAGCTAACAGTGTGTCGCTACTGTAATTTTGACTGTAAATTGTGGTCCCTGAACGCCACATCTGAGCACCTCCGTCATAGGCTACAGTTCATGTCGTCACACCCGGAAACTGATGGAGAAGTATCTCGAGATTTGTGGTAAAGTGTGGTGTGGTTCTGCAGAGTTGTAAACCTTTCACTTTTATTTCTCCCTAGAATGAGCTGAACTGTTGTTCTTCTGAATTAGACAGGAAATTTTAAACACATTTAGCAAATTTACTCATTCAGACTGTATGTGTTTGAGGTATTGTTTGAAGTAAATTGGGTTGTGTCATGAGGATAAATGACGAAAAAGTAATTCTCAGCCTTTGTATCTTATCACAGGTCGTAGCCACGCTGAGCTTGTAGCCTGCATACTTTTTCAGTCCCAGCCCCCGAGAACATGTGGTGTCTGCAGTGAAGCTGGTTTGCCCACCTCAGATTTTTCTGCTTTTTTTTTAATCTTCTGCCTCTGTTTATAAACATGGAAAGAACAAGATGGATGAAAAACTCGGATAATGGATTAACGCAGGAGCAGGAGTAGACCCAATTAAACAGCATTAAAACAGACCATCCACGTGAGTGCGCTGTTGTGATGTATAATAAGGTTGAAAGTTGACCTTTTCTCAGTTGGCTCCATTATGCTCCCTAAATAAACAACAAGAACAAAAAAAAGAAAACTTGGCCTTTAAGGGAAAAACTCTCCTGACCCTTTCCCTTATCCTCTTTCCATAAAAATGTGTGAAACACTAAAAAGTGTGTTGCAATAATCACATTTTTGCTAAAATCAATACACTTTCACAAATGAACCATTTTTATTTCAGTATAACAGCTTGGAAGCACCTTGAAGATTTCTGTGATTCACAGTACTTTTCTTTTAGACAAGATAACCACTGTAAACCTCACAATCTTCACCTCAGCATCATTACCAGGCCTGTCACCTATCACGCCCATTTCAAAATGACTTCACTGGATCTCACTCAATTTTACTTTGAAAACATTTCAGTTTTCACCCCAAAGCTCACAAGAAGCTCAACAAAAAGAACAACTGATTGAGCCACTATTGATCCCACAGGGGCCTTTGTGAAACCCTCAGGTAACTTGAGAAGGTAAGTACTAACTATTATTTTATCAACCCCGAAGACTAAATGTGATCAAGCTTTTTCTGTTGGGACCCATGCTTGCAGACTGACATGTTGGAGCATTGTTATCTTAATGAATTCAATTTTAAAAACTCACTTTTTTAAACTTCTAACTTTTTGGGCGAGGTAAAATGTTCAATATCAATAGTTGTGTGTTGGTGTTTAAATTGTACAAAATGTCTTGGTATATTATTATTATTATTATTATTATTAGTATTAGTATTAGTAGTAGTAGTAGTAGTAGTAGTAGTAGTAGTAGTAGTAGTAGTAGTATTAGGATTATTATTGTTATTATTATTATTGTTGTAATGGTGGTGTTGGTGTTGATTGAATTTATACCCAGTAAGCAGTTTGAGCTGTTCCTCAAAAAATCTAGACTGATTTCATCTATTCTTCTAAACTCTCAAGTGCCTTTCAAAAAATTAAAAAAGAATTGTGATTGAAAAATGTTATTATAAAATATGCAATGTCATAGTTCGACAATTCCTGTTAAAATTCACGTTTTGTTCTACACTTAATTTATGGATCAATGACGTGACGTCCCTTTCTTTGTGTCCGAGTGCAATATTTCCTTCCATCATGAACTGAGTATTTCATCACATGCATTTCTTTATTCTATGAAACCTGTCTTATTTGAACACATCTTTAAACTATTAAAATATAACATGTTTTTTGTGTTTTGGTACCTCAAACCCCCAAAATGTCAGGTAGTGCAACCGTCCTGACAAGTATCCACAGTAATTAAACTCTAAAAATTAAATGTCAGTTATTGTAAATTGAAATAAGAAATACAGTGGCATTATTTTATGCTTGAACCTTTTTAAATAAAACATTCTTTGCACATAAAAAGAATTTTAAAGGTGTTAAGAAATGTAAAAAACTTTTGTCCTGTAATTTTCACCTTGTCAAATGTCAGGGTGGTACAACCGTAACATTAGACTTTTATTTTAAAGTGAAGAGAATAAAACAGGAAACAGGAAACTGCATCAGCCAGAGGAGCCCAAATGACATTTGTGACCAAGTGAAAAAGTTTGTAGCTTTCTCTGAAATACTGATAAAAAAGGTTTTTTCAGTTCATTGGTGACTGGAACAATGTCCATGTCAGGTGGTACAACCAATGTAATAATGTGAAATGTTATTTGAACATAAAATTATTTATCTTATTCACAAATAAAACAAATGAAACACACAAAATGAAAATGTATGAGTCACTACAGTAACTTGAGAGATACTTGCCAATAATTTCACGCAGAAAAAATAACAGGAACATATAAATATATTTTCATATATTTGGTTGCACCACCTGACATTTTTGGGTGCTCAAATTAAAAATACTAAAAAATTATGAACCGTAAAATCTTTAAATGTTGGTCATCTGCTGAAATCTGTTAGAAAAAATAATTCCTCACTCAGAAATATGTTTTTATCCATTTTCAAAAAACTTTTTAAAAATAAGTTTTTAGACCCTCTTTTTGTCATTGACCCTTATTTAGATTTTAAAATCCATGATTTTCTGACTACTTCCTTTAATCTTGTTTGTTCAGCTCTGTGTTCAGTCACAGTGGTTAAATAATGCAGTCGCTATCACTACTTCTTATGTGATAAATCATGAACAATAAGAAAAAGGGGCATGAGTCTTGTGAGGGCTTCAGGTTTTCCCTTCCCCGGAAACAAGTGTCCAGCATACTTTAAAAAAAACTTTTCTAAAAAGTAGACATCATTCTTGGACTGTGGAGGTGATCCAATCATATATAGGAATGACAGCATGAATAAAAATTCAAACTCTCTTTTATTAAAATAAGCTTGATCAGGATTTTTTGTAAAGACAAACTTTAAGATCAACATGAAAAGGGAACAAGAGAGGTAACTGAGGCAGATATACACACTTTACCTTGATAGAAACAGATGAAAATATGTTGTTGATAAAGGAAGTTACTTAAATAAAATCACCACAGTGCAGAGTAATACAAAAACAGTGTCCTGTAGATCCCCCTTAAGTCAGTATAAAGCGGGAACCACCATTATGTTTTATTTGCAGTTAAAATATTATGCTTATCTTCTTAGAAAGTGGAAACTAAAGATATGGAAGTGGTCAGAGGAGTAAGATCTTGACATTTCTCTTTGAATTGTATTGGAGCAGAAGCAGAGAACAGAAATACGAAAGCTAAGTACAAGAACCTCAAAATGGTACTTTATAAAAGGTCTAAGTAATGCACTTTGTTACTCTCCTCTATGAGGGACCATTATTATTCACGTTGTACCTGTAAACAACATGAGCTGATATAAAATAACAAAATGATTATCTTCAATCTTGTTGTAGCTTTAGCCTGCTACCTCAGGACGTGGTTCCAGCTTCAGTTTGATTGGATTTTTTGGTGCCAACAGGCCATTGATGTCCAACTCCAAGGGGATCTGTTATGAAATTAAATACAAGAATAATCACTGACAACAGAGCATAAACCAGATGGTTAATTTAAACCAGCAACAACTTGTAGTGTCAACAACAGCTTGTAACATTGTGTAACAGACGGAAAGGTTATCAAAGCTTGGACATTAAATAACCTTCAATGGCGCTATCAAACTGCTCATGAGTTTCATTTGCACCGTTTAACTCGTGGTCCATAAAAGATGCAATTGAAGCAGAGTGAAGTTGAACATCAGTGCTCTCACCTCGGTCTCCTTACACACAGAGAAGCTGTATCTCCTCAGGATCTCCACTAGGGCCAGTTTCATCATCACCAGAGCAAATCTCATCCCAATGCAGTTCCTTGGCCCGGCTCCAAAAGGCATGTATGTGTATGGATCGATGGACTCCTTGTTTTCTTTGCTGAACCTGTGAGTAAGCACAGAAAAAAAACAATTAATAATCAATAACTGGACCAGGGCACAGACCTCTTTGGTCTCTCTACATAAGTCGGTGTCCATACCGCTCAGGTTTGAATGCTTCAGGATCAGGCCATATCTCAGGGTCCCGGTGCAGAGGCCACGTGGGTACCATGACAACCATGCCTTTTGGAATCACAAGGCCGTTTATCTCCATAGTTGCCTTTGCAACACGCTCCAGGCGTGAAGCAATGGGGTACAATCGGAGTGACTCGTTGACGACACTGTCCAGATACTCCATCTGCATCAAAGCCTGGTAATCCACAGATGCCTGGACAAACACAGAGAAATGACAATGGACTCTTATTCACGCTACAGTGACCAAACATCCTCTTTTGCCTGGACATGTCCTCCTTGTAGTGGTAAAATTATGTCCTGGTGGATTTTATAAAATTTGTCAAAATGTCCAGGTTTCTCTCAGCTTGTGATATATGTGTCATCTAACTTGACCTGGCCTGAAGTCCTCTGCCTTCAAGTGTTCATAAACTAATAAAAGCAATTATTTTAGTTCCTTTGGCTACCTCAAACAATGTCCTCATCCAGTTTCAAATGTACCTTGTTCGGGAAGGTGGTGTCAATCTCCTGTTGCAGCTTTTTCATTACGTGAGGGTTCAATGCCAGGTTGTAAGCCAAGAAAGTGAGAGAGCTGCTGCTGGTTTCATAGCCAGCAAAGAGGAAAATCATTGCTTGAGAGAGGATCTCGTGGTCGCTCAAGCCTGCATGGATAAAACATGTATATATTAATTACCATTTCACATTTTCCCTTCGTACGTGTGTAATACTGAATGTTTGAGTATGTCTACCTTTCTCATTAGTGGCTCCACTGGGGTCATTGTCTTTCTGAGAATCAATCATTAATTGAAGTATATCCACTCGAGTCTAAAAACAAACATTTGTGAGAACTCCTTTCAAATATATATTTTTTTAATCTGTTGCTTCAGATGGTTTGTACAAGTACATGCACTTCAAAAGTCAAACCTTTTGCTTGGAGGTCTCTCGATTTGACTTTATTTTCTGCAGTGCAGCGTAAAAGAAGTCTGTTACAGATTTAGGGAAAAAGGAAAACTCCATCTTCTCAAATACAGGACCCAAAAAGGGAAAGAAAGCTGTGACAAAGCGAAACAAAAAAGTGATTGAGTGAAATGCAAAATTCCTTGAAAGTTACTTTCAGCATATGTTTCTGTTAAACAGCTAACATTGGCATGAAATCAAAAGTATGTGTTTTGTGATTTCTGTACCAACGGCAAGGAAGAGAGGGTTTAAGAGGTCAAACTTGAGCATCTTCTTGATGTTGGTGACAAAAGGGTCAGAGGGGTTGTTGAGTGAGTCAATGTCTATGCTGAAGGATGAGCTGGTTACAACATCCATGCTGTAGGGTCCAAAAAACCTGAAAAACACACAAACACATCATAGATTTAAAAAAAAAACCCTCATTCTTAAAATGACTCAATGTTTTGTTTTTGAAAAGAATCAGTGATGATATCAAAATGTCCTCACTCCTTCAGCTCTAGGGGCTCATTCTTGTCTGCTTTCTTCTTCATGCCGCTGATCAGAGTATCACAATGGCGCTTCATTATCCCAAACATCTGAGGCACCAGAGAGGCAGATGGCAGATACAACAGTTAAACAGACACATATTTTTAATGTTATCCTGGAAAGTGAAACAAATACACTGAAATCGGTCTGAGATTAATGATTTTGAAATCAACAGAAAAATCTATGAAGAGCATTGTACCTCCTTCAGTCTCCCTGAAGTGAAAGACGGAGAGAGGATACTGCGGATCCTTTTCCACTGCTCATCCTCCGCGATGGATACGGCGTCATACAGGGGCCCATTCAGATAGAAGTTCTGCAATACATTTAGGAAGCTGGATAAGCATCAGTGTTGAGCCTTAATGAATGAGTGGCAGTGAGTTATGAAGAGAATACGTACTCTGCGGTTGGTGAAGAGGGAGTAACACTCCTTTACCAGAATAGTTTTAACTATGGCAGGGTCTGTGATACACAGCACAGCTTGACGACCATCAAAAATACTGAAAGCAGAAAGTAAAGCACATTAAAATTCAGGATTGAAAATAAAAACCCAGTCACACAAATTTAGCTATGAAAAGAATTTAAATACAATGTTGTATGTTGACAAATGTGCAGCACTGGAAAAGTCTTCATTAATTTCAATTTATTTTATCTCGTCTTGTTATATTACGTCGACACTGTTTTGTGTATTGTAGCACTGTATCTTGTACATTGTTTATTTTTCATTCGTGCCACATTTGACTTGTACAGCACTTTGGTCAACTCTGGTTGTTTTTAAACATGATTTGTAAACAAAGTTTGAGTTGAGTTGAGTACATAAACAAACTAACAGACAGACACGATCAGACAGGCAGACTCACCCCCATGTTTTTCCATATTTCTTATGGCAATCTGCATCAAAGTTCATGAACCCCTAGGCACAATAAGAACAACAACCATTACTTTTACAGAAAAATGAGAAACACATCAAAATAATTCCTGAAATGCATATTTGAAGGTTATGCTGGAGCTACAGAAGAGGATTAGGGCTATTGAAAGATTTGATTACGACAAAAATTTTAAGATTAAAATCAAAATTGTGACTTTAATCTTAAAATTCAGGGAAGAAAAGTCTGAATTAATCTCAGTTTACTGAGATTGGAGTCAGGCTTCTGTGATGTAGCTGCTGAATTTAACAGCCTACCTTTCTGTAAGCCAGCATAGTGCCAAAAAATGGGACTGGTTGTGGACCAGGGATGCCCATCCTCTTAAATGTACCATAGGGCCACATGGAATACCTGTGTTTTAAAAAAAAAAGAAAAAAGTTGAAGAGAAGATATTTAACTACACTGATGATTAGGCAAACATAGCACAGCCTAATCATGCATTTTTTTAAGACTTACACAAATAACAGAGTGATGAAGGCAACCAGGAGGGTCCATGTCTCAGCGGAGAAGAAGAGCAGGTAACCCATGTTGTCACGTTTCTCTCTTCTCTTCTGTCTGCAGCAGCACTGGTCCCTCTAGAGTGAATCAAGATCAAACCCTTTATGTGAAGCACTTCATCAAGATTAAACCTTTTATGTGATACTGCCCACACCCGTTGCGTGAGCAGAGGTACTGTGTCAGGGGTGAACCAATGGCAGCAGGTTATGTTAGGTGAATCATTACCAGAAAAGGATCAAGAGGCATTTATCATGTTTTATTAGCTCAATCATAGGTGACTCTGCATTTTTTGCAATCTGAATTATTTTACAGCCAGTCTTATGAAAGAGTAGCTCAAACAAATATGATATAAAGTTCATCAAAACATCCTGAAGTGATATTTTTATGAATTATTTGTTTTAATTTTAATCATTCGTTTTAACATAGCATTAACTTTGTGTCTTTCATTTGTTACTTGGATGCTCAAATCAAAGCTGCTCACAGTCAAAGGGTTGTTTCAGTTTGTTTTTGTTTGCACTTTGGTGGCCTGAGAAGCCAAAGCGGAAACATTAATGACACCACTCAAAACCCATTCTTGTCCAGGTTAGTGGCTCCAAATTGTTTTGAGTGAACACATTTCTTTTTAATCTATGATCAGCTAGCACAAACACATGTCCAGACACAGGCTCGCTGTTTTTCTTCCAGGCTGCTCAGAGTGAGAGTGTTGTTGCGTAACACATAGAGAATAGGCCCCACCCCCTGGAAGTGTGACTGCAGGGACCATTCAGGGTTACAACAAGACTGTTTCAGCTTGGACTTGACAAAAAGAGAATAATGGGCTACTTACTGTTTTTCTCCTTGGAAACATGGATTCTTTTAATCACATTTATCTGCTTGTTTGTCATGTAAGTATAAGATATGATTTGATAAAAGTATCTGTCCTTGGGTGAAATTTGTCTCTTAAGAATTATCTTCTTTTTGAACTCTAAAGGCCATATGGAGTGACTGAAAGACTTAATGCTTTTCTAATCTTTGCAGGTATGGCTACTCCAGTTATGGAATATTTGAAAGGTTGGGTATCCCAGTGACCAAACCTTTCATGTACTTTGGCTCAATTGGCAGGCTCAACAAAGTATGTAAACTCTTATCCATGTTTTGAGTCATATATTTTATCACATGACACACTAACACGTTTGAGATTATTTCTAGGTTTACTACCTTGAAGACGTTGAGAATGCAAAGTTGTTTGGGAGAATATGGGGGTAAGTCTACACACCATCTGAGAGAGTAACTATACGGAGTAGATTGTGATTTGGGAATTGTGAGGATGACCCTTGACCCTCCCAATCAGTGGCTCAAATCAACATAAGTTATTTTCCATATTTTAATAACAATTACATTTATTTGCAATCTAATTATTCTTTATCAAATCTGCTTGACCCTTTCAATGAGACATCTGGAAGATGGATGGAAAAAAAGATATAATTCATGGGGACACTTTTACTACAACACATCACACTAAAATTTATATGTGTGTTTGTGTAATTGTCCAGCGTATATGAGCTAAAGAAACCTATGCTGGCTGTGACGGACCCCCAGATGGTGAAAACCATCCTAGTGAAGGAGTGCTTTACATACTTCACTAACAGACGGGTAAGAACACACAAGACAGAGAATGAACAGAGCAATATCTGAATTTCATTAGAAACAGTAAAGATATTCATTTGTTAATCTATGAAAGAAACTAATGATCCCTTGACTGTATGAATGACTTTTAAATTGCACACATAAAGGTTCATTTATTTGAAACTAATGTTTCAGATGGTACAAATATGCTGTCCTTTTTTAAAAGATCAATTCTTTACAAATTTTTGAATTATGAAAAAACTGTGGACAGTAAGTAACTAAAAGAACATACAATCCCACAACTCCATGACTGAACGGTTAGTGGTGATAAACATAATATAAGGACAGTCACACATAAATGTGGTTTCTGTGACATCACTGATTCGTTTCTGATACAGAGTTTTGAAGCTTGTTACAAGTGGGGGCCATATTGGAAATGCTGACATGTACATATTTGAGTTAAGCAGAGACAAAGAAGTGGCTCTCAGGCCTGCAGGCTGCTCTGATGTGCCCATGTGTCAGTCAGTCAAGACTTGCAAGTCTAACAACCTTGAAAAAAGTCAAGTCAAAGGTGTGTGCGGAAAGAGAAATGAGTTACTAGAACAAAACCATATTTTGAGCAAGCCGTAATTATGTTTACCTTTCCTGTAAAGATTAACTGTTTTGGTTTTGTGTGGCTTCCAGTCTTTCTACAGCCAGCCTCAATCTGACTCTCAAAGAATTGCAGTTTTCATCAGTTTTGTATAGACTTCACAGACAACAGGCTGCCTTTGAATAAACACAAATTAAAATTATTTTTTAAGGGAGGTAATTGCTGAAGAGTGGCAAAAAAGAGAGAAGTGTGCAGGGAATGACAATGACAGACCAACAGGATGAAGTGAGCCAGCATCAAGCCAATGGCTGCATGGTTGGGCCAAACTGGTTCCACATTGTTCACATGACTTTTGAGCCCAAGTGAACCCAGAGTCTTATAATGCAGAGGGCTATAATAGTCTATCTTGCAGACAGGCCTTAGAACACACAGACACATCCACATCTGCTGACATCTATGTCTCTGTAGAACTTCCGTCTGAATGGAGAGCTCTATGATGCAGTGTCTATTTCTGAGGATGATGAATGGAGACGGCTGAGAAACCTCCTCTCTCCTCATTTCTCCTCTGGACGATTGAAGGAGGTATGTGTTATCACTGGACTGTTTTCTTGATTCAAACTTGTCCTGGTAGATACCCAGAAAGTTTCATCCTTTGTGATTGTTAGTAAAAAATTTTGTCTTTGTGTCAGCTTTTTGGCCCCATAAAATATCATTCCAGCAGACTGAGAGCCAGCCTGCAGCCTAAGGCACAAAGTGGAGAAGTTATATCTATAAAGGAGTGAGTATCACCTTTCACAAATATCAAAGGAGGCGTAAAAGTATTTGACTGTGTCTGTGTTTGGATATGGTTGGTTTGATTTGAGTGCCTGTAGTAAATGTGTGCTTTGTGCTCTGAAGCAGTAATAGTAGAAGTAATAATACAATAATAATAATGATAATGATAATAGTAATAGGAATATCTTAACATGTACAGCACTTTTCAAAACAGGATTACAAAGTGCTTTTCAGAATAAAAAATTACATTGAAAAGAAATAAAAGAGAACACATAAAAGAGGAAATAAAGGCTTGGGCCCTCATCATCAATGTAAATATTTGGTTCAATGTTGGATTTTGTTTTTTGTTTTTTTGCCAGGAAACATTGATAAACAGTTTCTAAAACTCACCTGTCGGTGACTTATTCAGACAAATAATGGGTTTCGTTGAAAGTAGCCCCTTCATAGCAATATCAGGTTTCTTGTTAAGAAGGCCAAAAACCTTTTTCCACTTGATAAGTTTATATATATATATATATATATATATATATATATATATAGATATATAGATATATATAGATATATATAGATATATATAGATATAGATATATATATATAATGTCAATGAAATTTGGGGCTGCTCCACATTTTCAAATGCTACAGTCCATGTATGACACTGGTGTATGTGTGATTCATACCATGTGTGTGTTCCAGCTTCTTGGGAGGCTACAGTCTGGATGTGATGGCTAGCTGCATACTTGGTGTGGATTTGGATATCATCAACAAACCCTCGAGTCCCCTTGTCACACATGCTACAAAGATGTTCAAAATATCTGTGCCGCTTTTCCTATTTCAAGGTACATCCCCCTCTCACTCTCATGTACATTATTTTGCCTAATTTTGGAAAATCAGCCATGCTTTCTGAATGAATTGAGAGGCACTAACCACCTTTAATTTCTCAGGGTGTTTTCCATTTTTCCTTCCTCTCTTGGAGCTGATGGGTGTCACAATTTTCTCCAACACTTCTATTAGTTTCTTTAAAAAGTTTGTGGAGAAGATCAGAGCAGATCGGAACATGAGCTCACAAAAGGTCAGGAAAATAATTTAAAGTAAGGGTGGGAAATCATGGGATGATTTTGATTCTCTTATCTAAATATTACTGTATAACTTCTAGTGGAGATTTCAATCAAATCATGTCAGTCATTGACAAACGGAGTCCATCCACTTCCTGGCTAAAAAAAAAAAAAAAAAAAAGTTGCCACCTAGATTCAGCTAAGCAAATAGATATAAGTCTCCTACTGGATAAATACTGCATGATGGGTGCATCAGGGTTAGAAGAGGGGCAGATGAAGTTATGCACCCATCATGCCTCGTGCCCACTGTACAAACCTGTGCCAGCAGTGCTATGATCTGGGGTTGTTGCAGTTGGTCAGGTCCGGGTTTAGCAACATTAAGTGTCCAAAGAATGAGGTCAGCTGACTACCTGAATATACTGAATGACCAGGTTATTCCATCAATGTTTTTTTCTCCCCTAATGGTACAGGCAGTTCCAAGATGACAATTCCAGGATCAATTGAGCACAAATTGTAAAAGAGTGGTTCAGGGAGCATGAGACATCTTTTTCACTCATGGATTGGCCACAGAGTCCAGACCTTAACCCCATTGAGAATCTTAGGGATGTGCTGGAGGAGACTTTGAGCAGTGGTCAGACTCTCCCATCATCAATGCAAGATTTTGGTGGAAACTTAATGCAACACTGGATGGAAATAAATCTTGTGACATTGCAGAAGTTTATCCAAACAATGCCACAGTGAATGTATGCTGAAATCAAAGCTAAATACGGTCCAACGAAATTTTAGAGTGTGTGACCTTTTTTTGTGGTGACTTATTTTTCAGCCAGGCAGTGTATGTGCAAAATGATAGTAAATGATCAAATGTGAGATTTTACTGACTGACTGGCTTTTTTCAGGCAAATGATATGCTTCAAAACTGGATTGACTCCCAGTCTGATGATAAACACCAGAAAGAGGAGAATAAAGGTAATTATTACGTGGCACATTTTTATTGCAGCACAAATTTTACATGACTAAAACCATACCAAAGGCCTAAAGCCCCCTCTAATCTTCCTCCCTCTTTGCATCTACTGTCTGCCCAATAGGTATGACAGATCATGAGATAACTTCTCAAGTCACCATGTTTGTGTTTGCTGGGTATGAGACGAGTGCCATCACTCTCTCTTTCCTCGCATACACTTTGGCGAGAAACCCTGAAATCATGAAACGTCTGCAGCAGGAAATAGATGCCACATTCCCTGATAAGGTTTTCATCTTTTTATTTTCTTCATTCATTTCTTTACTCTCAGTGAACTATTTGTGAATATCTGAATCATCTTTGATCAAACATTAATCTATAAATTGTTTTGTAGGGTTCAATTCAGTATGAAGCTCTGATGCAGATGGAGTACTTGGACTGCGTGGTTAGTGAGTGCTTGAGGTAATGAGCATCTACTTCACAGACCTGGCTGTAGACATTTTTGAGCCTAAGACAAGTGCTGTCTGCAGCTTTTTCCTACAAGTATCAAAGTTTAAGTTGTCTGCTGTGTAACTTCTATGCTCAGGGTAGAGTTTGAATTTATTGTAAAAATTTAAGATTAAAAAGTTACTCCTTATTTGTAGTAGAAAAGGTTTGACTCTTCAGTCTCTCCATGCTGTATTAATTTTTAAGTTTGAACTTTTATAATTCAATGTGAAGCCTCTGAAGAAGTTTTGCTGTTTGACAATCTTTTGGATGCTTTGTGCAGATAGGACAGTGAATATAGTGGAAAATAGGTAAGAGAGTTAAGAAATGGGCAAAAGCGCAGATCAGATTTAATCTTATACGAGAGTGCAGAAAATAATCTTTGCCAGAAACAGGACATTCCCTCTAAGTCCCTCTGATTTCGCCTGTTTGTCAGTGTGGTTTTCAAACATGCAATACTCAAAAATTTGGAATATTTCAGGATAGCCAACTCTAAAATTTTCAAAATTACTCATCACACATTTCTCATGCCATGAACGTCATTTCCTTTGCCTGATGCTCATCACCATCAGCTTCATCTGAACATTTTACTGGTTAAGCTTGGAAGAAAAAATGGCCATTTGCATTCACACATGACTGAAAATAATATCAGTTTATTTTCAGAAGTGTAGTTCTTGTATGAATACACAAAAGTAATTTGACATAAATAGATATGGTTTTTGAGGTTGATCCATTTCTGAGGCAGGAAAAACTGGGAAACCTGATGCTTAGTGAGCAGACTGCACTTTACAAACCTTTGCATATTTATTTGAAAGTTTCTCACATTCAGTAAAGCTGTAAAGACAAAAACTATGTATGTTTGAAAACAATGAAAAGCAGCATTGAACTTTGAGCAGGTACCACATTAACGTGCTGACATTAAAATGTTACTGAGCATTGAAACATTGTTAACAAAACAATTAATTTAAAGGCAACACCTTCCTGCCATGTATGTTGCATGGATTGCAAATTAAGTCCAATGAAGAAAGACTGAAATATTTATTTTCATTCTGTCAAAAGGCTTTACCCCCCTGCTGCTCGTCTGGAGAGAGTGGCCAAAGAAACTGTTGTGGTCAATGGAATAACCGTCCCAAAGGACATGCTTGTTATGATTCCAGTTTACGCTCTGCACCGCGACCCTGAGTTTTGGCCGGAGCCTGAGGAGTTCAGAC
Source organism: Thalassoma bifasciatum (assembly GCA_008086565.1). Taxonomy (NCBI): domain Eukaryota; kingdom Metazoa; phylum Chordata; class Actinopteri; order Labriformes; family Labridae; genus Thalassoma; species Thalassoma bifasciatum. The sequence goes on from RPOG01000010.1 coordinate 1,619,701, forward strand.
CTGAAAGGTTAGCTGCTACAATATTCACATATATTCTGTTCATTCTGTTCATCCTGTAAATCATTTTATTTTGGAGATCTTGAGGAAAGCATTCAAGCTTTGGTGATTTAATTATTCTTAAGTTTTCTGATTTTTTGATTTGTTGATCAAGATTCAGTAAAGAAAACAGACAGAACATACAGCCATACACTTACCTGCCATTTGGAGCTGGCCCAAGGAACTGTATTGGGATGCGATTTGCTCTACTCATGGTCAAACAGGGTTTGGTGGAAGTTTTACAGAACTACAGCTTCTCAGTCTGCGAAGAGACAGAGGTGATTTTATCCAAACTCTTTGGGTCTACATGGCCAATTTGATTTCCTGTTGTATCACTAAGCCTTTTACAAGCTTGACAAAATACAACCTCTCACTCTGCAAATTTAATTATTTTCCAGATTCCTTTGAAGATGTCCCCTGAAGGCCTTCTTGGACCCCTCAAGCCAATCAAACTGAAAGTGGTTGCACGTTCAAACCAGTGAAACTAGAGATCGGTCAAAGTTGTACATTTCTAAAGGTTGAATAATCATCTAAATTTGTGATTTTGGCAATTGAAAATGCTCCTTTTGTTCACTGCTGTCAAATTTCATACATATGAGGAGGAGTTTTACAGATGGTTGGTTCTAACCCAGTCATCTTATCAAACAAGAGGCATTTCATTTGTCAGTCCTTTCCGTGTCATGATGTCGGGTCTTTCAAATTCCTTTTTTTCAGGCTTTTTCATGTTTATATATTGAGAAATAAATATGCTAAATTGAAATATTTTTATATTTTATTGTTTAACAAATTAACATTTATTACTACAAAAACACATGCAAAAGTACCAAAAATTGGTTCTGTTGAGTACAGACACTGATTCCCAGGTACCAGGCATCGATACCATTATGTTTCAAATGTGAACGGTATCCATCCCTAGGAGCTAATTTCAGCAACAAAGCAGTTCAATTTGCTTCACGTAGACATAGAAATGATCATTGGAAGGTCAACAAAACTGATTGAAAGAGAACAACTGAAAACCATCTAAAAGGACACATTTTGGTTCAAGCAAAAACTCAAACAAGGTAAATTAGATTAGAATAAAATGCCAAAAAGGAAGGTTAAAATAAATTGAAAAGGATTTTATGATATAAGCATGAGATTTGCAGTGTAGAGTTGTACAGGAAAATACACATTAAAATGATTTGATAAAAAGAACTCGAACAAAACGCAATTGTAAAAGAGGTAGGTCTTTAACCTGGATTTAAAGGAGCTGAGACCTGATATTTTCTGGGAGTTTTTGGTTCTGACTCTGGAGACTGAAAGCAGACATGATCCAAATGAGTGGTCTTGATATTTTATTCTGGATTAGAAAATTACTGATGATTTTTTGGCCTTAAACCATCATTCCTTAATAAACCAGCAGGAGTATTTTAAAATCACCTCGGACCTGGAATGATGTGATCCTCTGTCTTGGTCGTAGTGAGGACTGGAGCAGCTGCAGCTGTCTGACTAATTATGTTAAATATGTCGTTACATTAATCAAGTCCACTGAGGATTAGGGCATGGACCAGTTTTTCCAGGTCCTGCTGACACATTAGTCTTTTAATCCTTAACACATTCTTTGGATGATAGTAGGCTGACTTTATAACTGTCATAATGTGTTAGTCAAAATTCAGGTCTAAGTCCATGATCACACCCAAATTTCTGGCATGGTCAGTGGTCTCTTTCGTCACTGATACTGATACATTTACAGATATGTTTTTACATCTGTACACCCCGTGCCACACTATGCTGCATGAAAAGTGCTTTAAAAATAAAGTCTGATTGATGTACTTACAGTGGAGTGGCTGATGAGTTGAAGTACGTAGACCTACACAGAGTAACATGAGGGCAGGAGAAATGTTTTTGCTTTTTAGTAAGTATCTGGTTTCAGATAGTTTAAGAAACTAGTTGTATTTGTAGAGCAATAATACAATAAAGCATTTTTACTGTTTCTTCTTTGTGCTGGTTAAAAAAGTGTGGACTATTTTTGTATAATGCGTTTGAAATGCCAAACAGATATAAATATAGCTCCACTGATCAATAGCTTCATCTTTAATCTTAATTAATAATTAATCTTTTATGTCTGCGTTATTTATTTTTGATGATCTTGGGGGGTCTTATAGTATTCTGAGCTTGGGAGTGGAGTTCTCCCACTCGTCAATATGTACATCTTTTATTTCATGACACCATCTGGAAACTTCCTCTGCTTTAGGTTTATAATGAAAGATTCTACTGTTCTGGCCCAGTGTTGTTTCCATCTGAGTAGTTATTAGTGTTCAGCCACTTAAACTGTGAATTATTACACTTATTACATTTATAATAAAAGAAAAATAATACTTGTAAAACATACTTTTCAGCAATGAAAATAAATCTGCACTAAAATTACCCAAGCGATGACTTGATGTATGTGTTGCATGTGTTTCACTTTCACAAGACAAGGATTGTGTCCATCCATTGTAATTCCTGCAAATATGGAACAAACAATTCACTGAACTGTTATACACTGTGAATGATTCAGTTAGGATTATTTCATATTTTTTGGTTTTACTGGATGACATTTTTGAAGTTGCTTATTATCCCTTTACTTTTAAGTCTCTAATTTTGACGGGTCCAGTCCAGATCTGCAGAGCAAATCAGACACTTAGACAACAAAAACAACATCTGGCTATTTAAGTATTTAGACATAAATTAATCAAAATTAGTCAAAAATTACTGAAAAGACCTTTAAAAAGTCATTCCCCTAACTAAGAGATATTATAATTCATTCTGTCCAAGTAGCCATACAGAGCCAGTGTTTGCAGCTGTCATCAGTTTGCAGAAAATTAATTCACACAGTAGAATTTATCAGGGGTTTGTTTGATGTTGAACAGGCCATTCTCTAGTCAAATTTACTGAAGCAAAGCAGATATATGAGAATCACACTGAACAAAAACACAACATAGTGCCTGTTCACACGACAAAAAAGTCATAAAAAAAAAAGTTAATCCTCTGGGTCCCATTTCAGAGTTTTTGATTCCTAAAGGCTGCATCTGCTTTAAGTTTTAGTTTGAAAACATGGTGTTGACTCTGGTGGACAGTCCTGGAGCTCTGATAATTTTCACCCATGCTCTTCTTTCTGGACTTTGGAAAGTCTGGTCCACATGTTGCATCATTGGGGAGTAAAAGCTTCTGGTTTGATGTGAGCTATGCTGCCTGAAATAAAAAGTTTAAAAAAATCTAAATCTGTATTATTATCTGAGCAAATCACTCAGCTTTAGAAGAAAAACACGTTATTTTCTCTGACTAGATATGTGGAGCTATCACTGGTTAATCACTGGTAGTTTGCTGATATTGTAGCACGGCACCAACATGTGACTCTTTACTCACATGTTTGTAGGTGTGCTTATTTAGGTGAGAAGGTATCTTCAGCTGTTATAAGGTAAAGTTCACTGTTGATTATTCTTGTTGCATAACACTGTTCTATATTCAAGAAGCCGGGCCAAAATCAGGGCAAACTTTGACATCATTGCTGCAATCACTCAGGAGAAATAAACTTTGGATATGTCATTAAGTTTTTTTTTCATTGAGAGCAAATGAGATCTACTTGGTTTGTCAACTCTTAAGGCAGTCAAGGGTTTTTATGAAATGCACCATATTAAATTATTCAGAATGAACACACTGAAACATTGTCATAGATTTAATTAAAAAATCAGATCCAAACTGTCCCAATATGAAATCTGTTTAATGCTAAAGAACTGACAGAAAAATTACAATGAAAAGTTCTTAGGTATAAAAAGAGGCACGGAAGTCCCTCTCCCAGTTTTTATCTTTTTGCTCCTTTTTCCTCCTATCTTCTTTCCTCTGTCCTTTCCCCCCGTCACCCTTCATCTTCTGGCACGTTGCTTTCACTGCATCATGATCCTTGGCTTGAAAGTGTGTAATTTTGGCTCTCTTTGTTCCTCCATACCCCAGGCCTTTCTGGTCCCTTTTCAGCACAGTAGGCACTGGTTGTTTGGTCCCCTCTCCCTCGGGTCCAAGTCCTGTCCCTGGTTTCCAGCCACTCCGAACCATCATCTTATAGCTGTTACTTGAGGGGGGGAGGCAGTAGTAGGGGGTGGGTGAGGGGCGCCGTAGACTGAACTGATGGAGTGTGGAGGAGAGATGTGATGACAAACTGCTGCTGTATTCGCTGCCGCACACGGGGCACCACTGGGGCTGAGAGGCACTGCCAACAAACAGAAGAAGCAGCAACATTAGAAAGAGGAAAAAAGATAAACCAACAGTTCATAGTTTTTCAAATTCACCAAAAAGTCCAGAGAGTGAATTAGGATTAAAATAAAAACATTACTGAAGAGAGAGCTGTTTATATCTGCAGAGAGAGTATGTCCCTGCTAGGAATCTACCAATATGGATTTTTTTAGGGCCAATGCTGATTTCTTTTCATCACTCATAGCCAATGATTGATGCAGACTGCTGATTTCCTTGGGCTGATGCTGCTCTTGCTCTCTCAATTTACAAATGCTATTGGTCTTAGTTTTAAAATAAAGAACATTTTTGTTCGACTTTATGAAACACACATTTTGATGCAGTTTTGTGAGGATCAAGGCATGGTCTGCACGTAGATTGTGGTGTCTCTTAGCAACACAGAGCTGCCCGTGGATGCTTGTTTGCAAGTCATGCCGGGGGAAACTACATCCATGAACCCACCCGCATATCAGCCAATCCTGATACTAGTGAAAACCGCAAACACCGGCCCACTTTATTGCACAGCAGATTTATCAGTCTAGCCTTAGTCTGTACCAAAACATCTACCATGTTGCACTAAAAATGCTGACTGAATTTTGTATCCAGAATTCTCTGGTTCTCCCCAAGAGTAAGAACGAGGGTAGCAGTAGTCAGTTGGTTACATTAAACACCCTCACAGGTGTTCATACACTATATATCTGCCACTGTTATTGAAAACCAAGCTGTTTCAATCTGGCCTCACTGTCAAACTGAGCTGAGATCTATAATCACACTGATATTCTGTGAATTCAACTTGGCATGCCAACCTGTTGTGAGGTTGTGTTTCTCTTTCTGTTCTTGTCCCATAGCTCTCGAACTCCTCCAACACATCTCTGTGGCCCGCTGAGGGGGGAAAGATAAGATAACAATAAGACTATCTTTATAACACACATCATATTCTATACACTCTAGTGTGATTAGAAGTCGCATGGTCTCACCTTCCTGCGCCAGATCTCTAGCATCCCTGCCCTGAGTGTCAACCACTCCAACCCAAGCAGCTCCGTGTTGTAGCAGCAGCCTCACAGCAGCTCTTTGCCCAGACCAGCTTGCACACATCACTGCAGTCCAGAAGAAAGTGTCCTGTGGTTTGGAAATGAGGAATCAAAGAAAAAATACAAATTAAATTTTTGCCCTCAGAACAGTTTGGGAGGTTTTAAGTAAGGCCTGGCAATTAATCACAAATTAGATTAAATCACCATGTGGCATGCTGCAATATTCTAATCCCAGACAGCACAATATTTTTTTTAACCTCAAATATGTCAGAATAAAAGATACAATTTTGCAGTAGATATTTTATGCTCTACATCCTCAACTAAAGAGCCAAATAGTACTTAAAAAGTACCTTTGCAAGAGCAAAAATCTGAGTGATGAAAAGTGGCAAAAACAGCTAGAAGCAACAATAAAAATAATCGTAAGGTGACAATAATGGTCAAAAAACAGGAAAATGGGGGAAATGAGCTGAAAAATGGGAGAAAACTTGGAAAATGATCAGCAAATCTTTTCAGAAGCCTGACATCTCTGATTTAAAAAAAAAAAAAGTAAGTAATATTTTAATTTTGGAGACACTTTGAGTTTTCATGATCTGTACATCATAATCATCAACATTTCAAGAAATCAAGGATAAAAATAATTCATCCTATGTAAAATAATACTGTCTGGGTTGCACTTACTGACATGAGTGACAGAAATCATTTCACTTTTTCATGTTTTTCTAATTTATTTTAGATGTTTCTTTTAAATACCCCCGCTCCTCCTACTTTCCCCCCTTAAATTCTGTGTTTTTCTTACTCAAATCAAGAAAATATCATCCCCCTCACTAAAGCAATTACAATCGACAACACATACGTTTGCTAATCCTTCAGCCCTAGTTCTCAGCACTTTACCTGGAAGTTGATATCAGCTCCCTTTGAGAGCAGATCTCTGAGACTGGTTGTGTCCCCCTCATGTGCAGATCGCAGCAGCCTGAGCCCCAGCAGCTCCATGGACCTTTCAGAAAGAGTTGCATCTCTCCTCGGGTTTCCTTCACTTTCACTGTTGTTCCCTCTTTGAACCACAGTCTGAGGCTGCTGTCTCTCTGCAGCACTGACCTTCCTCCTCCTCTTCCTCAGGCTCCTCTTACTGTCTGAACTTGTTGGTGCACCTTTCTCTTTGTTTTCTTTCGTTAAGTTTTCGTAAAACTGCCTCACGTCTTCCCCATTTAGTGCATTGGCTGTTTCTGAACTGGAGGCTTCGTTTGATTCAATGCTGAAAATATCTTGCCCACTCGCACGAGTGAAGCCAAATGATGCCATAACGTCGGTGACAGTTCAACTAAACAGTCCTGTTGTTTCTGCTCATGTGTCTCACTTCGCTGGCTATCCGTCAATATCCGAGAAATTTAATTTATTACCTAAACATTATTTTTCAAATTGTAGAAATGTGAGTTAGAGTTTCACAACAGTTTGATGTGAAAAGGCTCAGTGTGAGCTGTTTATGCTAAATAGCCTGAGAAGAGGTCAGCAAAAGAGCGATACTTAGATTAATCTAAATATATTTTAGACACACTATAAAGATACTAAACACTGTGAGGTTGGCTGGGTTGCTTTAAAACACTTGCCTTGAAATCTTCCAAAATAATGAGCGATTGGTTTCTGTAAAATTCAGAGCTGTGCTAAGCTAATAACGTTTCCCCGTTTCTTCTTCTGCTTGTAAACAGTGTCGTTCATCCGGGTAACTGCACAACAAACGGGGAGCACTGCCACCTGTCGGTGACAGTGTGCATCTACAGCTCTGGAAAAAATTAAGAGACCACTGCAAGTTTTCAGAAATCAGCATTTCTACATATATGAGGCACTCCATTACAGTGTCTGTTGAATTCCAACACAAGCTCACCTGTTTCTACCTAAGAAGGTACTGATGAGGTGATAACCTGAAACAAATCTTATTTAACTAGGAAATGAATAAAAACCATTGCTGAGGTCATCACTCTCCTCCAGTCTTTCCTCTGTGAAAGACTGGAGGAGAGTGATAACAAGACGCATGAGAGATGTTATTGCAAATCAGGGTTATTCTATCAAATTGTGAATTCTTCCTAAGTTAAAAAATTATTAATGTGTTGTTTTAAATTGAATATGAACTTCTTTTTTTTTGCATTATGCGAAGTCTGAAAACAGTGGGCTTTTTTTTGTCTTTTGACCATTTTTTAAATTCTGCAAATAAATGCTCTTAATGACAACATTTGGAATTTGGGAGTAATGTTGTCAGTAGTTTCTATTAAAAAAAAACCCCAAAATGTTAATTTTACTCAAAACAAATACCTATAAATTGCAAAATCAGAGAAACTGAAAAATTTGCAGTGGTCTCTTAAATTTTGCCAGAGCTGTATGTGAAATGATGACTATTTTCTAGTTTATCTAGTCTTTAAGTTTCACCTAGTATGATAAATACAGAAACTAAAAAAAATAAAGGCTGAATCCCCCCATATTTCAGGAAGGAATCTTTTGTCATTGCTGCAGTTTTTGTCTCTGTGATTTCACTTGATGTCCCGTTTGTTCAGTACATTCACAGCAACATATGATGTATAAGTGCTGGCAATAACAAGACTCAAGATAGAAAAAAAACTGTTTATTTGATTTGTTTGGTATGTACACCTGATTGACAAGCATCTGACTGAAGGCGAACATAATGATGCAGCTCCCGTTTACTTTTACAAGTTTTGTTTGTACACGTCCTTACACAAGTAAGAGTTTCATTTCATGGCACTTTTTCAAGCATTGGTACAAAATCGAAAAACCCTAAAAGAGAAGCTAAAAGGTTAAAAAAGTAAAACAAAATAATGTAAGAAGAGAATTATTTTGTGTTATATATCTTGTAGTTTGATTTGAGTAACCAGGGTTATATCTGATTGGTGCTGATATGACCAGGTGAGGATGACTTATCTTCAAGGCAAAATGTGGAAAAGATCGGTAGAATAACCTTTCGCAGAATTAAAAAAAAAAGTTCAGTCAGTACATGTCTGTTAGTAAGTTAAGGTCTGAATGTGTAAGGTTTGTGTTCAGGTTAAGTGAGGCACAAGGGTGAAAGATGAATCCTCATGCAGTGCCAGTGAAGAGTGACAGAACAAAAGTCCAGGTGAGATAATGACAACAGTGACAATCTGGCAACATTCACTGCTCAAACTGCAGACAGACGGACCAGGGGTTATGAACAATTTAAGCAATGAGAGAAGCTTTCCTATACACAGCTCAGCACCTATGATATTTATACAATCAAAAACCAGAAAATGAATCTAAGTTCGGAAGTTTCTAACAGTTATTAACAACAGACAAAGACCAAGAAAAGAACTACTGATTTTTTGATGTGGCATATAATCTTTTCAACATGACAGTTTCTCCGTCTCAAACAAATCAAATCCCCCAAAATTGTTTATGTGCATGAATTGTTCATGTAATGAATTTGCATAATACAGCTTAATCAATTTTTTTACTGTTTGTAAAATGCAGGAGGCTTCAAGGGCTGAGCTGGATCTTTTTTGTGTAATTGTTACCTGTAACAAGGCTCCCAGGTACAGCAAGCACTTCAACTCTCACAGATAGATAACAGATGTAAGGACCTAAGTTGTGATTGTTACTGTTGAAAGCCAACAAACATGCAAAACTACAAACTATTAACTACGTTGCCGTGGTATTTAGCAATGTGCCTGTTTCTGTCCCCAGTCTGTGTGAAAGTGTGTCCACAATGGGGGCAGGAGTATGGCCTCTCCCCTGTGTGTACCCTCATGTGAACGTTCAGTTTGTCTTTGCTGATGAAGCGTTTGCTGCAGCAGGTGCAGGCGTACGGTTTATCCCCTGTGTGGTAGCGCTGATGCATCTTCAGCTCTGTAATGCGACCATAAGTTCTGCCGCACTCGGGGCACTCGAAGCTGGGACGCACGTCCATGTGCTGCATGCTGTGCAGCCTCAGCCCGCTGGATGACCTGAAGGTCTTGCTGCACTGCGAGCAGCTGAAGGGCTTCTCGCCAGTGTGGATGTGGACGTGTAGCTTGAGACTGGCAGCCGAGGCGAAGCCGTCACCACAGATAGAGCAGAGATGAGGTCTCTCCCCTGTGTGGATGCTCACATGCCTCTCCAGTTTCTTCTTGTTCAGGAAAGACTTGCCACAGATAGGGCAGCTAAGTGGCTGCTCACCTTCATGTGAGGGCATGTGCTCGGTCAGCTCAACCAGCTGAGTGAAAGCGGCATCACAACGAGTGCACGCGTACGGACGCTCCTTCTTAAACCTTCTGTGCTTGAGACAGTGGTGATCTAGATCTCTTTTCTCCTCAAATGACTCAATACAACAGGGGCACTGATGTGGTCTTTCTTCTGTGTGAGTTCGCAGGTGATACTTCAAAGCATTCATCTGTAGAAAGACACTGTCACAATGTGGGCATTTGCATTCTCGTCTCTTGTGAACCAGGATGTGCCTCTTGTAGCGAGACATCTTTGAGAAGTGTCTGCGGCACAGCGAACAATAGAACTGCTCATCCTGGTGTCTCTGCACGTGCTTCTTCAGGGCATACTCAACCTTAAACTTTTTTCCACAGGTGTTGCAAGAATACGACTTGTTGTGTTCCCCCATGTGTGCCTCCAGTTCTTCAGGACTATTGAACTTTGTCTTACATTTCGGACAAGTCCCGCTGTTTTCTTTCACATGAATCTCCAGGTGTTTGTTTAGGTCTTCTGGGAATGCAAATTTCTTCTGACAATCTGGACACGAGTAACACTCACCCTTTGTAGCTCTATGATGGGACATGACGTGTCTTTTCAAATGATACGGTCGACCAAACACTTTCCCACAATCCCCACAGACGAGGTTTTGAGGGTTAGACACTTTCTTGTGTCCTTTGAGATGGCTCACAAGCTCAGTCTTCTTCTTGAACTGTTTATCACACGCAAGACAGGTGAGCCCTTCAACAGCATGAGTCTTTTTATGTTCGTTCAGTTCAAGCCAGCTTCCAAAACCTTTCCCACATTTTAAACAGACGTGCTGGCCCAGGCTGTGCTGGGTCCTCAGGTGTCGGGTCATGTGGTAGGACTGAGTGAAGGTAAGAGAGCAGATGGGGCAGCTGAATGGTCTCTCCTTTGTGTGGGTCCTCATGTGTCTGGTCAGCTTGGTTTGCCCTCTGAATCGTCTGTCTTTACAGATGGGGCAAACATGGCCCTTGGACTTTGCCTTCTTTCCTTTACCTGTTCTTCCACATTCAGCTTCATCAGGGTCTTGTACTTCTGTTTTAATTGTTACTTCAGACCCTATTTCTTGAGAGTCATCATCACCAGAGTCAGCGTCCATCTCAGCAGCATCATCACTGTAGTTGTCACTCTCATGATTATCCTCTTCAAACGATTGGTTTGTTTCGGTGGTTTTAACTCCTTCGTTTTCCGGAGGACTAAATCCCTCTGTCTGGTTGCACTGATATTCGCTGTGAGACGTCAGATGAGTTAAAAATGCACTGTCCCTGGTAAAGGTTTCAAAACATGCTGGACATGACATAACTCTTGGCCCATGCGTCTTCCTGTGGATCTGCAACTCTGAGTGGCTCCCTAAGCTCTCACCACACATGGAACAGACGTAGAGGCCTGCACTGTGCTGGTTCCTCATGTGTCGGGTCATGTGGTATGGCTGACTGAAAGTCACGTTGCAAATACGGCAGCTGTATGGTTTCTCTTTGGTGTGTGTCCTCATGTGTCTGGCCAATTTGTGTGCATCTCTGAAGCGTCGGTTTACACAGAGTGGACAGTAAGGACCCTTGAGTTTGGAGCGAGATTTCGCCCTCCCCTCATCCTCTTTGTCATTATTAACCCTTCCACTTGCTCTACGAGAGACTTGCTTTTCAAGCATCAGAGGTGATGACAGAGCTGAATCATCTGTACTCACACTTTCATTGCTGGATTTTTCATGGGGTGGATCACTGTCATCACTATGATCAGAAGTGTCTGACTCAGTGTCAGGATAATACAGTGTATCTTTAGTGTAACAATCATTGTCTTTGAATTTAGGTTTTCTTTTCGAGTTATTCGTCATGCATGGTTTTGTTACAGTTTGCGCCCGACTCTCTTCTTTCCGGGGTCGTCCTCTTTTCCTCTTTACAACAGGAGGGTCATAGTCTGCAATATCTACACTGACTTCGTGAATTCCAAACATTTCACTTTCATTTAAAGACGGCTCAAATTCTTTGGCGATAACTAAAGCTTTGTCTAACGTTAGCCTTCCTCTCTCTAACAGAAGCCTCTCTTTTAGCAGTGGGCTGGTTGTTTTCTCAATCAGCTGATCCAAGATAAGTTTTTCTTGTGGGCCTCCATAGTTACAGGGCCTCAGAAGGTCTTTTAACACAGACACAAACTCATGTACAGTCTCTCCAGGCTTCTGAGCCCTCTGATGAAATTTAAGGCGGTTCATCTGAGCGGTCCGACTAGAGTTGAAGTAAAGAGTCAGTGTAGAAACAGCTGCCCTGTATGTGGTTTCACTCTGAGTCAGTATGGAGAAGATACGCCGACCTTCTAGACCAAGGCAGTTCTGCAAGAGCAAGCACTTACTGGAGTCGCTGAGCTCATTTTCATTCAGTCCCTCCACATAGTTTTCAAAAGCTTTGAGCCACTTGTGCCATAACATGGCAGGTCTCCTAGGTACAGGTAAAAAAGGTGGAGGTGGGGACAGGATTATCAGCAGTGGCTCTGGGAGTGGCTCTAAAGCAAAGTCCTGTTTTGTCACTTCCTCGTCTACTTCCACAGTCACTTCATCCATTATGAAGCTTTGAGAGTGCTGAGGCTTAGTATTCATTGACCCAGGACAGAGTCACCAAAGAAGGTGACCTCTTTGTTTGTTTGTTTTCCAGCGCCCACTCAGCCAATCTACAGAAATCAGACAAGAAAAACAAAAGAAGTTAATTTCAGGTCAAGTTTTGTGTAATAACATACAAATTGACTGTTTATTTACATCTGATTTAGTCTTTGAAATACTTAATTACAGCTGTCCCACAAGAAAAGAAGTCATGAATATTAGCTTAAACTCTAAAACCTAAAAGAGTTTTAGCAAAAAATTAAGGAAAAGGAAAACAGACCATTCATGAAGAAAACAGCTCTGCTGTAACTAGCAGCTTTGTTTCCAACCAGGCACATCCAGGAAACCAGGGTCTGGATATTTCACTGTGTGGTGGAGGCTGGACTGCGGGTTGGAGAAAAAGCACAGGTAGTACAACTTGTCATACTGACAGCACTTAGACTGTAAAGAAGTCAGTGCATGGCTTGTAGATAATAATCTGTTATCATGATATAATGGTAAGTCTCCAACTCCTAAATCCTTTGGTAGTGTTTTAAATGCATGTCTTTGACCCGTAATCGATTGACAGCAGATTTTTAAGTGGTGTAGACATCTGAATGTCAAAGATCCATCAGTGCTTCCTCAATCTCCTTTTCAGTTTTCTGACTCGTCCTCACTATCAAGGACTCTGTACAGATGTGAAAAGTGATGAGATTTCAACTGTCATTGGTTAAGAGTTGTATCCGAATCCCTGTCAGCTCTGTTTTCAGTTAGAGATCAACATAATGAGTGTCATTTAGACCATAAGTGTACATGTGTTTCAAACACGTGCCACACCAACAACCCTAGTGTTAAGCTAATGTTCGTTTTTCCGCACTAGGTAACTAAGGGAAACACCCAGACCCCCGGCTGGTACAACGTTGAGCTGATATTTCTTACTACATAGGCTCAGTGACACAGAAACTGGTTTAAAAGTGTCCCAAACGGGATGAAAAACTCACCAAATCAAAGCGGGTCACAAGTCACGACGTGTCCTGGTTGCTAACGTTACCGTGCGGTGTAACGTCTGCCTCATTCCAGAGCCGTGCACGTGCAGCAAGAGTCGTGAAGGTCCGCTGATACAGTCCGGTACATCACCGCTACGTTTCACTGTTTCTGGTACTTATATTTGACACAGAAGGGTCACTGCTAACTATGAGCACAGAAGGTGGATGATGCACCCGCCATGCTGGCGCTTCTTCTTCCGGAAACCACAATGATTTCCTGGGGTAGATGTGACAGCTCCGCCGCAGCGCCTCCTGCTCTTTGGCGGACACACGAGGCGGTTCCTCCAAAACTCCACAGTCACAATCACAGGTTTAAAAATGTGTTTACAAAACTTTTTTATACCGTCTATGTTCAAAACATATTCTGCTAGAGATGTAGGCTACATAATCTGTCTTTGTAGTTTAGTTCAGTCAAAACCTTTATTTTTTTAAGTGACCTTGAAGAATGTATTTCTAGAGTAGCACAGGCACTATCTTTACACAGAATAATAATGATATATTTTCTGAGATATATACCGTTGTGCCTAAAAGTTTACACCCCTCCAGCAGTATTTTCTGATTTTTTGGTCTTTTCTCAGAAAATGTGAATGATAACATAAAAACCTTTCTGTCACTCATGGTTAGAGGTTGGGTGAAGACATTTATTAACAAACAACTGTGTTTACTCTTTTAAAAACATAATGACAACAGAAACAAATTACCCTGTTCATTTTTCACACACCCACACACACACACACACACACACACACACACACACGCTGATTAAAGCAAATAGATCACAGGTTAGGATGGTTACCTTTAGTAGACATTCAAACACATTTGTGTCAACTTTTGTGCATTTATCAGGCCAAAACCACCAGAGTTGTGTAAACTTCTTATCAGGGTCATTTTTGAAGTTTCTGTTGTCATTGCAAATTAAAAAGAGTAAAGTTTTTTTTCTTTTTTCAATAAATGTCTTCACCCAACCACTAACCATGAGTGACAGAAAGGATTTTGTGTTGTCATTCATATTTTCTGAGAAAAGGCCAAAAAAAAAAAATCAGAAATTCTGCTGGGGGGTGTAAACTTTTGTGCACAGCTGTATGTGTCAGATATTATCTCACTGCACCAAGTCATTTCCCTGTACTTTATTGTAACGGAGGCAGAAATCTCAGAGACAAATAACAAAATCCAAAAGAAAAAGGAAAAACAGCCTCACCTGGACATATCCAACATGGACAAGTTTGGTATTTGTGGACAAAAGAACCATGGTAGTTTGCAAGGTGTACACCTCCATGACAGAGGATGCACTTTGTTTCTGCTGGGTTCCTACTTACATAACTGTTTAATTATTCAACAAATAGCTGTTCTCAGATTCCTGGAAAGCATGACTTTATTCAGTGAATTTCTCACAACACTGAAACACTGGTGAGTAATGAGTAACAGTTAATGGTTAACTGCTGATAAAGCCATGCTCCTGTCATGTGTTTAATAACAAATCAAAGACAGCTGTAGCACTGACAGCCTGGGTTAGAAGAGTCCATTGCAGCAGTTTAGAGTTAGTGAGGCAATTACATAATGTTAAAGGACATCTTTAATTTAGTTCATGTGATGTAGGGGAAGATCTGAAGAGACGTGTACCGTGCCAGGACTCAAACAAAGCACAAAGACACGCAGTTAAACAATAACCATTTATTCACACACAATATGGGACTCAAAACAAGCGTGGCAGAGTGAGGCAGGAGAATCTTTAAATAATACACAAAAGAAAAAGACTTGCAAATGATTTCTTTGTGTTTGAATAGAGGTACAAAGTCCACGTGTGTCAGCTTGGTTACAGGTGGAAGGGACTTATGATTTAAAGTTCAATCACTCTTGAGCTCACTAAGGATGATTCTGTTAAATATCCTGCAATATCGTCCCTCTCTCATTCACCGCTGACTATCGAGGATGATTCTTCTTCAACAGTCTCCACTTTATTCCCTCCTGATCAGTAAGTCGCTGAAGACTCCTTTAAGTGCTGTTTCCCTCCTCTTACCTTTGAATTACAAAAACATGGCCAGACTACAAACAACAGCACATACATAAAAAGACTTTCCATGTACAAAATCCTTCTTAAAAATACAAACATACTCACGATGGCACACTTCTCCTAGCAGTGAACAATAGAGAGATATATGAGCAGGCTTCTACACACACGTTTCACACTCAAACACACTCTCAAACTTGTAAAAAATTAAATTTAGGACAGGATTAAGATGAAATGTGTAGGGTTGGGCTCAGTGCAATTTTATGGCTTGGGAGGCTGTGGAGTAAGGAGCGCTGACAACAGGCATTAGACAATAAAAAACTTGTATTCATATATTCCAAACTCAAACATCACATGTTGCCTCATTCTTTATCAAGTTCAAAACAGTGATTATCGACTAACTTTTTTATTTTCCTCTGCGGTGACATTTTAAAGCTCCAAATGTGCCCAAGAACCAGTCACTCAACCAGTCGCTCTTCTCTGCGGCGTCTTTTAATAATCCTCTCTTCCGGAAAGAATGAGCGCGTACATGTGTTTGTGCACTTAAGTGAAAATACAGAAATCAAAGCGTTGTGCAGGAATTCCAGGTTCCAACAGCTCTAAGTTCAGATTCTCTCCTCCAAAATTACGCGATCCAGTTGAATCAAGTAGCCTTCACTCTCAGCTCTTCGTGGAGTCTCTGGAACAGGCAAAAATATCTGGTGTGTGTCACAGTTAATGTATGTATGTGTGTGTGTGTGTGTGTGTGTGTGTGTGTGTGTGTGTGTGTGTGTGTGTGTGAGCACAGTGACACAGAGGCTTAAAAGAGAAGGAGAGCAACGGTGAGGGTCTTGGTGCTCCAGGGGAGAAGGCGAGTGAGAAGTGGAGCTTCAGTCTTTGGGACATTGAGTCTGTCCCACGTCTCCTCCCCTCGTCCTCCCCTTTGAAAGCTTTGTCTCCTTTAGTCCGAACACACACCAGCCCACAGCTTCATTTTGTGTATCTGTGTTTTTTAACTTGTGCAGATTTGGTCTCTGGGGTCAAACAAATGAGGAGAATCCCGTCACAGGTGTGCGTGACCCCGGTGGGTTGGTGTGGGGGTTGACGTGTGTGTGTGCAGGCTGCCCTGTGGGTGTGTATGCCCCGCCTGTGCTGTGCTGGGTGACCACTGTCTGGTAGTAGGGCTCTGAGTCTGCTGTGGCACACTCCTCGTAGGGAAAAGGAGAAGTGGCTGCTTTGAGGCCTTTGGGCTGCCGCTTCCAGGAGTTGTAATAGGTCGGATCACTCATGTAATGGTTGACAAAAGAGTGCTTTGGCTGCTCATCCTCGTAGTCACTGTCTGTTAACTGAAAACAAACACAGAAAAGGTCAGTGCGATGGTTTGGCACAGGTCATTCCTATTAAATGTTACCAAGCATTACAACAATAAGCCTTCACTTTGCTTCTTTTTTCACAAGTAAGAAAATAGGGAGAAAAAAAGTACCACACACTGAACTCCATCTCTGCTTTCCCTTTCATCAAAAACATATTCCTGCTGTGCTAAGCAGTGTTTTATCAGCAGGTGCAGAGGTGAACAAGAAGATCACGGGTCTGACTTTCTTTTTCTGTTTCAATTTTATACACAGTTCAAACAAATCAGGAGCTGCCCTGTTGCAAAAAGAAAAATGTACAGACTGAATCTGTACTTGGAACATCTGCCACATATAACTGTGAGGAAATTCAAATTAAAGTATGCAAGAGTAAAATTTTTTGATGATTATTGGTTGGTTGTCAAAATACATTGTATCTGTTAAGGTCTAGACATCTTCCCTGTATCTAATATTTAATTGTTGGAGCTGGATGCATGCATGTTCATCAATTAATTACCAGTTTTACTTTTATCGTTAACTTGAATTGTTAGATAAAAATATCAATTCAAACCCTCAACTTTGAATAAATTTGATATCCTGTTTTATCATTTTCAAGTTGCAGGACTCCCCTTCTGATACACCTGTATCATATATTTTCATATGTTTATATGAAATAGGACATGAAGAGAGAAGAATCTGTTTAAAAGCTGTTTAAACTTGTCACCACAGGGTGGCGCCATTGTACCACCAACTGTGACTTGCAAGGAATTGCTGCAACAGTGATTGGAGACTGAGGTTATGTCTCATACTGGACACTTTCTTAGGTACATATACATGGAGTCTCTGTTTAAACTCTGTGCCAACTTGAACAGTGCAGGATCTGAGTTACTTTTCAGAGGATCTCATTGAATCTAATGTGACAGGATTTAATTTTCTACTGGACTTGGATTCTTGGGGACCCATTCTCATTGGGGCCAACTGACCTGACAGGTCACTGAGACGTTAACTGCATTAATCCTGAGCCAAAAAACACATTGAATGTTTGCAAACTGGTTACTGGAGTAATATCAGAGTTTAACTGTGTCACCTTGTACTGTATTGTGTCCGATCGTTTATTATTGGAATGTGCCTTGTCCTGTAAAATTGTTTACTTTTGGCATCTTTGATGGAATAAAAAGAGAGAGAGGGAGAAACTGAGAGAGAGACAGAGACAGACAGAGACTACCTCTGACTCAGAGACCTCAGTGGGTTTCTCAGTGAGTGTGGTGCTCTCAGTGAGCACAGCTCCGTTGTAGTTGTTACAGATGTCCTCATCAGAGTAGTGAAGAACGCCTGGACTCGGCCTGGGAGGAGACCTGAACACACAACACAAACAGAAACATATATAGCGTAAATAATCCCAAACTTCAACATTTCTAGAAAAGGTGTATGAGTGTGAGGTGAGAGAGTTCAGACCTGGTCCCATTCTTTTTCAGGAAGGAGCTCTTAGTGTTCAGTGTTCTGCTGTTGAGCTCCAGAGCAGTGAAACCTCCATTGTCCAGAGTCACCGACTCCTCTGCTGTGGACATGTGTTTCACTGAAGGAGAAAAAGAAACAAAAAATTGATCATAAAAAGCATTTTCTGTGAAACTGAACTAATGTCCTATAATGGTATTGTGTATCCAGCAAGCTCTCAGGCCCCACAGTGAGGTACAAACAGCATTAGGCTGCTCACTGTTGCATTCAGAGGTTACCACAGTGAACGCTTTTTTAATTTACTCACAAATGTAAATCAAAAAAGGGATCAATACAGAGATTCATGACAAAACAAGTCATTTTCTGTTGCTCACTGACCCCTAATGACTCTACCCTCTCTCTCTCTCTCTCTCTCTCTCTCTCTTTTTCTGCCTGT
Organism: Thalassoma bifasciatum; assembly: GCA_008086565.1. Taxonomy (NCBI): domain Eukaryota; kingdom Metazoa; phylum Chordata; class Actinopteri; order Labriformes; family Labridae; genus Thalassoma; species Thalassoma bifasciatum. The sequence continues at coordinate 1,638,070 of RPOG01000010.1, forward strand.
TCATTCATCCTGCAGAACCCTCTCTGTGTTTCATCACTCTGCTGCCCAGAGGTTGTGCCAAGGTTTCCCTGGCAGCTCTGATTAACAGCTGTTCTGATGTAACCCACACTCATCAGGGATAACTTTGAATTACAGATGTTGCTACAACCCGTGCACACACACGCACACGCGTACACGCACACAGACCCCCCCCCCACACACACACACCCTCTGTGACTATAAGAGCACCGCAGCACCTAAAACCAAGGACATCATAGGATGTGTAAAAGAGGAGAAACTTAAATCAAACCAGGAGTTGAGGTTTGGAGAAGGCTCACCTTTAACACAGCATGAGGAGCTGTTTTTTAAAACACATTAGCAGGCAATCTTGAGATATTGTATCTCCTCGCTTCTGACTTTTGATTCCTCCCTGATCAACCCTGATGAGTGGGTTCAAGCTAAAATACTAAAGAGGAAAACTACTAAAAGAGGAAAAAATTGTGAATGAAGTTGCTCATGTATTGATAGTATATCAATAAAAAGTGCCTTTGTGTCCTCATCAGAGTCACTCAGTCACCATGATAATGTAGCAGAGTAATAGAAATCAGGGGTTTTATTATAAGTAGCTTCACATTTGCACGCATATCAGTACAATGATAAGTCTCTTAAAATATGTTTCCCTCATTTTCTTTCTTTAGATACGCCTTATTTTGGCACACACAGCTCTGCTCACTTAATTGTGTGTAATAAGTGGTTAAATGACTCTAAATCATTTTTTTACATTGTTTATTCTCCCCAATAAAATATTTGATAAAATGAGATATCATGATCATCATTATTCTGTTTCTATAATCATATTCAACATATGCGTTCCTGAAATTGTTCTCCACCCAGTCATTATGGGAAAATGCTCCTTTAAGACAGTCTAATGTTTTCAGTAACATCACTACAATCAATTTGTCTTTATTCAATGGAGGCTGAAACAATGGCTAGTTGCAGAGTTGGTATTAAAACCTATGCTTTGCAATCTTTGTCACATTATGTGTGTAGTTGGATGTTAAGCTTAACGTGTCTACTCTGTCATGGTGAAATATCAATTAATATAAAAACCTTTCAGAAACTCAAAATGTATTTGTTGATCAGTACAAGCTCCACCATGTGCCCTTTAAGTGATAACATTTGCCAAAAATGTCCACCCTGTCAGCAAGTCTATGTAATTAAATTGAATTTGCTCCACTATGAAAATGACAGAGTGGACATATATATATATATTTTTTGCTGCATGTACATTGTTGTGTGGGAGCTTGACCAATATCCATTTCAAACAGACATCTACTCAAATCAAACAACATGAAGTTTGATGGAAAATCTTAGCTATTTTTTTTTTAAGTTTGGAAGTCCAAAAGGCATCTTATGGTGAGACTGACCCAGGTTTTTAGAAGATGAGGCCCTGAGAAAAAACTCAGATTTGTTTTGTGCATCAGTTTTTCAACTCTGACCCTTCATGACCTCAATTTAAGATTATAAGCACCTTTACTGAGTATTATCAATGCACTTCACTGTCCTCGTGAAACAAGAAACCAACATTTGATGAGTGAACATTTTATGTTTTTTTCTTTCTTTCTTTTGCTGTTGTAATACTCAATTCTGCCTCCGGGGGCTGACAAGCACCACCACCCCACATTTTATGCTAAAACTTCAAAGCTCCTTGTTTTACTGCAGGTCAGCTCATTTATCCAGGGACTCTGCATTAACAGTAATAACAGACTGGAGTGGATTTGTGCTTTTATAGCACTTTTCTAGTCTTTCTGACTACTCCAGACAGTTTTACACTGCTGGTAACATTCATATATTCACACCGCATTCACCAAGATTGCTCTGGTAAGTGACCTGCAGAATTGGCCAATCTCATTCAAACACATTAACGAACCTCTGAACAACAGCGGGAGCTATTTGGGGTTTAATTTTTGCCCAAAGACACAAGGACACATCAACATTTGACTGGAGCTGTCAGTCTCTCGACTGAAAGCAACAGAAACACGTTTTTTAATTTAAAATATTTTTTACCTGTATCTGAGATCAAACACTGGACATTTTATTTGAAACCAAAGGGAGATTATTCAGGCAAACTGTTCTTGTGTCATAAACATGGAAAGAATATCTGTGTCGGGCTCAGAAAGATGAGCTTCATGTTTTCTGCAGCATCATTTACTGTTCAGAGCCTTTATCCAGTCCTTTGATACAAGTTACTCAGTTCCCCATCATTCAATGTTGAATTATTTTTTGTGAAATCTAAAGAATTTCCCTCCAGGCTTTCCCAACATATCATGTTTACAAGAACAACATACACAGAATAGTTCAATTTAAGCTTATTTTCACCGTTTTTCTTCATCATATTCTGAACTCCAGTGAAATTACTGCTGGGCTTCAGGGAGGAAACTTTTTCTGAGTTGCTTCAGGGTGCTGTTTGCCTTGAAGGGAAAAGGCTGACCTTGTTTTTACTTTCTAGCACAGTCTCACAAGTGGAAGTGGCCCTACAGGAACAAAACTGCTTGAGGCAGTTTCACTCTTCACATTTCAAGTTTAGTAACATGAATCCCAACTTTAGAGAGTAAATTTGATAAAAAATCAGTGCAGTGTGTGTCGTGAGCCTTTGAAGGATGACACAGAGAAGAAAGAAGCATCATTTTTAAACAACCATTCTGTTAAATGAAAATAAGTCACCAAAAAGTCAAGCGACACAGCTTTACTTTAGGGTAGAGACACACACCTGTACCACAGGCCTTGTACTTGGTGTTGTGTCCATGCAGTAGCAGAGTGAAGACCAAGACCAGAATGAGGATGAGCCCCACAAGAGCCATGACCAGCAGAAACCACCACTCCTCGTAGAAGGGGCGCTCTGACAAAGCTGTGGACAGATGTTGGGGGAATAAGTGAGTCCAGATGAAGAGACAAAAAGACACAAAGAGATCTACGTCACTATTTCCTTGGCTAATTTCTTTTGACCCCCTAAGGCTGGCATAAACCCTTTCTGTCACAGAGTAAGTCCTACTAGTACTTTGAGTGTGAGATAGGAATAACCAAAGGAGATGGAGAGATTTCCCCCCCCCCTTTTTTCAAACCTTTCTCAAAAGTGTGAAATAAAAACAGGGACTTGGGTCTTTTTTTTGTTGCACAGTTGTAGTTGCGAGACTCTAGCCCTAGGTGGCAGCAGATGCAAAAGCAGCCAAGAATCTAAGTCGTTTTCTACAGCTTTTCTGACAGTCTGGAAAATTAGCCAAAAACTAAAACACAAATCCGGACTTTCACTAGCGCATGTGTGGTTGTGTCTGTGAATGCGTTTACCAGCAAGAGCAGCAGAGGGTGTGCTGGGCTGCCCGTAACCGTAGCGATTAACAGCAATGACTCTGAACTCATAGCTGATCCCTGGCCTCAAGCGCTCCAGTGGCACTGAAACAGACCTGCTGCCAGGAGGGAGAAGTCTGATAAAAGAATCCCACACTCCTTCATCTACAGGGAGAGAGACAGCGACCAGGGGGGAGACAGAAGGAGAAGAAACGCTTCACCATTAGAGGACGGCATCCTTTTAAATGTCAGATTGCCTTTCATGTGATCACAGTGAAGTCAACCTAATAGTGATGATAATGATTACTGTTAATTCTATTAATCAAAGAGCTGTTACTATTGTTATGAGAAGCTGAATTACACCAGAGTCAACAATCAGACCTGCGGTGTTCAAACAGCTTCTTCCTCTGTATCCCTCCTCCAGTAATCTTTATTAGAAAATTGCTGCAGGTTTGATTTGCACAGCAGGCATTAATGCCTCTGGTGAAAGTTGAGCTCAGTGAGGTTTAGCTCAAGGTGGTTAAATCATAAATTGAGCTGTGTGTCAGGTAAGTTAGAGGACCACCTGTGTCTGAACTCACCTGAAGGACGAGCTTCAATAACAAATCCAGTGACTGGTGCCGCACCAGTGTCTCCCTCTGTCCAGTGGATCGTGAGCTCAGAAGATGTTTTAGTGATGGACATTTCCATTGGTGAGCCTGGGGAGCCTACAGTGACAGACACACACAAATTGTACATGTTTTGTACTCAAATGGACACAAGCCTGGAAACACACACATGCACAAACAAGCTTGAATGGACACGCACTGATGTAGAGTCTTCTTCAAACCAGCCAATACCCTCTACCCCTCTGATTGGGCGTCTGGTGGAAGGTCCCCCATATTAAGTTCGACCAATTGGCAGGTGTTGGCTATAAGACCCTCCACAAGCGAGTCTAACGTGCAGGGCTAATTGTGTCTGGTTGTATCCCTCTTGAGACAGTCTATGCTTCAGCCAGGCTTCTGGATTGTTCTACAGCATCATGATGAAGGTTGCTGCATTCACTTACATGCAAAGTCTTCTCCCCTCTTGGGATAAAAATAAAAGTAATTCAATCAATTTAAACACATCAATTAGGCTAATTTCAGCACTTTTTTAATGCTACGATGATCAAAATCATGTTGCGTAAACTCCTCTGTTAAAAAGAAGACTTCATTTTTTATATTGTTTTTGACGCATTTGTGAAATTTTGTTACAAACTTAAGTTTGTAACAAAATTTCATTGTTACAGGATAAAAATAAGCTTTTTGCTCATCCCACATTCAGAAATATTATCCTTGTACCTGCGTTAATTTTGGACAAATTGTGTTTTTTATGGCTTTAGGATCAAATTACAATAATTGACAATTATAATAATCTATCAGTTTTAAGTTTACACTAATACAACTTGATAGAGAACAATAAAATTGAGATACACAAAGATTTTTACAGAAAGCATTAAATATAATATACAATTCTAGTTTCTGCCTGAGAGAGGGAAATTTGTCCTGAACTCTGCTGCTGTAATTAAACCCTATACTCAGATACAGGTGTGAGCTCTGACAGAGGGCACCCTGTCATGTGGGGTCTAGTTTGAAAAAGGGTCACAGACATATCGGAGTGGGGGGCACCTTACTGAAGGGCACCTTTCCAGTACCTCGGTATTACACTTACACCTCTTCTGCTAGCATTAAATTGCTACTTAACAGAATCATTCAATAAGAAGACTGCTGCGACATGATTACCACATTAAACAGACATCCATGAGTACCTCGCACTGGCTGAGCGGTGAGGTTAGCCTGTATGGGCGGTCCATAGCTGACGGTGAGAGCCTGAACGCTGAACGTGTATGTCACTCCTTTTGTTAGGTCTCGAACTTTCAGCCAGCGTTGCCAGCTGCCCCTCACATCCACTGTTACCACTTTACTCACACCTGCCCAACCCACACACAAACAGAAAAAAAGAGTCATGTCAGAGTCCTTGTCAACATGTTGGTGTGTGTGAGGGTAAAATGATGTGTGTACTAACCTTGTACAGGAGCAGTGGGCTGGTAGTTGACTCTGTAGCCCTCCAGCTGTCCGTTTGGAGTGAGAGGAACCCCCCAGGACACATTGACACTCACTCCAGTTACCTCTGAGAAGGACAGGAAGCTGGGCTGACTGGGAGCTGTGGGACGCATGGAGGGTGTGATGAATTTAGAAGAATAGAGTAAAACAGAATAATTGTGATGCATGTTTATTTTAGGGACTCTCACTACTCACCAGACTGCATAGTGCGGGCTCCACGGGGGTCGCTGGGAGGACCGTCTCCTGCTGTGTTAAAGGCGGTGAGGGTGACAAGGTAAGGTGTGTAGCTGGTCAGGTTGGTGAGGTGCACTCTGGTGTCCGGGATAAAAATCACTTTGACCTTCTCACTCTGGTTCTGCTTGTCTCTCTCCCAGTAGTGGATCTGCAGCACAGAAAAACACACTGTCAAGAACTCCAGCTCTTTTTTTCTTTCTTTCATACAACTCCCACGGCTCCCATTTTCTCCTCTCTCACTTTATTTCTGCAAACAATATATAGTATTTACTTTCTGTCTGTGGCTCCTGAGCTCCCCTAATCGATCGGTATAAAATACAAGTGCTTCTTTACGAGGAGGAGAAGTTGGTTTTACAGAGATTTGTTTTGGTGTTGACAGTTTAACAAGAAGGTAAAGTTGGTATTACTGCCTTTTTCGGATACCAATTTTTGGGACTAGCACAAAATAAAACACTTCCTTTTATTTCAGGCCAAAACGTTATTAAATAGAGAGGTTTTCAATCTCTTTTTTTCTCCTTCAGACTTTCGGTTACTTTAAGCTAGGTCAGGGTGAATTCTCCTGAGTCACCTTTTACTCGTTTTTTTTTTCATTTATCAATGTAGCAGCTTTTTTATATCTTAAAGACCAGACTTATGACTGTTGAACGAAAACCAACCATTATGGATCCTTTTTATGATCCATAGTTGATCATTCAAGATAGGCCACAAGTATCTCAATTAGTGCAACATTTAAAAACACTGTTATGTTAAGCATCACGTGCAACCCTTTCCTGCCTTTTTTTTAAGTCTATTTTCCTCAATGGCCCTTCATCACTGACTTATCCCTTACCATTTGTGACATCACTCGGTAATAATGACACAGAAGCTACTTAGGTCTGTCCCTGTAAACTTAACAAGGGCCATAAGCTTATTTCATCAGGTACCATGGTTTCAATATTATGACCGCATAGTTTGTAAATGTCACAACTGAATGGTAAAAAAATTAAACATATTTATATCTCAGAGACAGGGGTTTAAAGTTCAGGCTGTATTATATATCACTGAGTTTTATTCTCTCTGTGGTTTTATGGCACCTTCGGGAGAACAATTTATCAAACTTGGTTTAGTTTTATATAAAATGAGAGATATGAGATATGTGTAGCCCAAGTAAAGTATTCTAAAAATCCTGAATATGTGAAGCTCGTATGGCAGCCTCAGCTACATTCTTTCAATCAGAACAGACGGGATGTAATGAGTGGAAAAAGATGAGCAATGTACTTCATAACTAAACTGCCAGTAAACAGCTAATATAAATGCATGTACAGTCATAAAATCTGCTTGGTGCAATAACAAAGCTTGCCTCCAGCACTTTATGGTACTGGCCAGGTGCATCTCTTAAGTGATGATCTCTGAACATACTGCTACTTGCTTTAAATCTGTTGCATTATTGCAGCTGAATGCAAAGTTTTTTTTTCACCTTCACAGTCTTGCAGAACAGAGCCTTGCAAAAAAGGCTTGGTTTGTAATGGAACCTGCATTTACTGTAACCAACACAGACAGCTATATTAGATCAACTCACACAGTTGCGTTACAGAGGCACTGGATCCTCGAACATGTGAAATAAATCAGATGAGGTTTTTTGTTTACGCAAGAGGGAGTAGTAGAAGACGTTATAGTTAAGAGCTGATTGAATTTTTTAAATCGTAGATTACTTATTTCCTAAATTTGCTGGAAAAAATGTTTATCAAATCACACTTTATCATATTCACATATTATCCCCGGCTCCCCCTTCATTGGGCAATGAAGTTCAGCTTCAGAAAGCACAGAATAGAGAATAGAGACTTTGACCTTTCAGCCCATATTAAAATTGTTTACATACTGGATGCTATCTAGTGATCAGCCATCAAGGTGAGTGAATGATTGAATGAATGAAGGAGAGAACAAATAGACCATACCAACACCATGGGGGGTGATGTAGCTACTCAAATTGGACGTTAATGTGACATACTCTGTCTCTTCAGATATTAGGCATGTTAAAGCCCAATGTCTAACAATGGCCCAAAATGTAACAAAAATACGAAATGTCATAACAAATATAGTAAAACCCAAGATGTCATAACTGACCCAAAATGTAACGGATACTGAGTCCAAAATGTAATAACTTTTTGCCCGTAATGTTTCCAAGTCGTCACGTTTTGGGTCAGTTAAAACATTTCTGGTTTTACTCCCCCATAATGCATACCAAGCTCAGCACTTTTGTGTTGAGTTGAGTACTGTCATATTGAAATGATGACTGGTCTTGATTTCTTGTGCTTGTATTTTAAAAAGATGTATCACTGGATAAAACACACACACACACACACAGAAATCTACTCGGTCACCCAACCAACCATGCAGGAAAAAAACTGGACCCACATCGGGTCTATTGTAAAAAAAAGTATTTTACAAGCTCCAAGACCTAAATGACAATCTCACACTGAGCTGGAATATTTAGGTATGTTACATATATATAAGTGTGTGTGTGTGTGTGTGTGTTGGATCTGTGGCAGTTGTTGATGCCAAAGAGATTTGTTCTTCACATTTTCATTCGTTGATTCAAGTAAACAGTTTTCAGTGAGATGCCTTTTTGTTTATTTGCAGGGTGGTTTATAAGGTAAAACAGCCAAGAGCTCTTTTCTTAAAAACAGGACTTCTTTGTTATTACTCCTGACAGAAAGCACTACAAAGAACCACAAGCTTTACTCAACCCCTTCAAACATGGAGATAGCAGCTGTTCAGAAGCACTTGAGGGCAGCATTACACCATTTAACCCTTCCACATGCTTTCACAATAATGAGATACAGATGAATACTCAGTTCAAAATAAAATGTATAACCTCTTGCATGAAAAGCGTTAGTTCACAGTTTCCAGGTCATTTTATAATCCCTCTGCTGTTGTTCAGAGGATTTAGTCTGTTTGTTTACTGTATGAGACCCTGAGTTTCATGCAGAAAACAATCTGAAGCTGCCATAAATGAACATGATCAGGATATGGTTTCTTAAGATAAAGAATTCAATATTTTTCTTGAAGTTTTGATGAAAAGAAGTGGGTGGATGTTGAACAATACGCAACGTTAAATCAGAAGTAGAAGCGTCTAAAGCCCAGTACTTGAAGAAAACTGTCCTATTTGTAGGTTTTCAAGCTGAGAAACCTTACCTGATAAGTTCACAAATCTCATTTCAGTAAAATGTGTCACAGCTCTTGTTAATCAGATTTATTTGTCTTTTTCATATTTAGTGAGTAATCAGGCCCGTCTTTGATCCAGCTCCAATCCATTTTGTGTTGACTGTGGACATCAACTCAAACCGAAGGACTGACAGACAGCTGGAGTAGAAAGTGTGAGGAGTCCGAGCTTCCTGCTTCATTCACGAGCCTCTTTTCCCCCAGGGCAGCAAAATCTCAAACCTGTTGATTCCTGGCCTGACCTGGCTCTGCTCTGCCCTATTATATCCATTTGTTGTTTTAGTCAAACCAAATACTATCTAGTTTTGGGATGGTTTGTTTTATTCTGAAAGTCCCAGGGTGTTTTTAGGTGCAGAACTTCCTGTCCTGCTGGATCTGCCCTATTGTTGCTCACAGCTTCAGCATCCAGCAAAAATGGGATAATTGCGTAACTGCTACAAACGGACTTAACCAAACCGAGCCTATTTGAATGGAAATCTATCTAATCCAGAGTCAAAATGAAGCAAAGAAGGATCAGAGACGCATCTGGTGTATTTCAACTGTGATGTATAAAAACACAATAATGTGCTACACCAAAATGAAAAGCTAAATTGACAACCTGTAATATCCAGAGGGTCGGGTACTTCATCCAACGAACTGGTTCTACTCCTCACACATCAGTTTTTAGTGTGTTCAACAAGCACTTTGGAGGATTTTAGTAATCCTTGAGTTTGACAAAATGCCAGCAATGACTCTGACCCTCTGACTTACCTGCCGTCTGTGCTCCTCCTCACAGATTGTAGAAGTGCTAACAGAAGTCAGAACCTATAAATTCGCTCACTTTCTTTCTTTCTTTACTTTTTTCCTTCGTCTTAATCTCGTTAACCCTCTCTGCCTGGCACTCCCCTCGCCGGGTCTGTCTGCTCTGATAGTTCAAAATGTATCCCCTCGATCCTCTGCCTCTAATCAGGATTCTACAGAGATCACTTTCTCATCTCATCCCTACACTCTGCAAATATTACATTCCTTTCTTTCTCCTCTATTCCTTTTTCTACTCCTGTAGAAATCAATGCGTTTAAAGCGGGACAGATAACCTTGTGTTTGAAGTACTAAGAGCACAGGGGGGTGGGACAGAGGGGCTAAGTGAGGGAGAGACAGGCAGAGGTGTGATACAGAAACCATTAGAGGATATTCAGATTCTTCCTCTAACGTAATTCCCTCATTGTCTGCTCTCTAAAGGACACTTGAAGGTGCAGTAGTGCAAAACCCCACCAGCATAAGAGGAGAGTCGTCTTTAACACACACGGAAACAGCTTGTCTGTGCACCGAGGTCTATTTTTATTTTATGGGCGCCTGTTACAAGATATTCTTTGTGTGTTTTCATGTTGGTGTGTTTGTTCTCCTGCATCTCACCTTGTATCCTTGGATGAGTCCATTCTGGGTCTCCAGGGGGGGGGTGTCCCACGTCACCTCCAGGATGGCAGGAGACACGGCGGACACTCTGATAGACTGAGGGGCCACCGATGGAGCTGCAGGAGTAGAGGTGTTTAGTCAGACTGATTCTGTGTGCGGGCGGCAGCTGGTTAGAGCAGAGAGTGAGGTAGATATGTTTTACCCCCCCAATTAGAATTGGCCTGCGGTGGTACCTTGTTACACCACTGTACCACACACATACGCACCAATACTCAGCTGTGTGCACCTGAGGCAAGAGAAAAAGGCCATATCACCTCATTTCATCATCCCCCTCCAGCCTTTTTCTACTTCCTTCCTACTTACCCTCACCTCTCCCTTCTTTGCATGTGCTATGCATGGCTAGAAAAACACACACACACTGCACACACTCCTTGAATATGGATGCAGCATTGGTTTGTCAGAGGGAAGGTAAGGCGTGAATAAGAATGGCTGAATATGTATATGTGTATCAATACCGGCAGGCAAAACTGTACACCTGCAATGTTGAATATGTGTCCGAATACATTCTGGTGGTTCCTATTTTTGTGTGTGTGTGTGTATGAGTGTGTTAGAGTTTGATGAATTTACACTCCTGTCTCTGTGAGGGGACCATGCTTTGACTCTCTCTGGTGAAAGTTAAAACAAGGGTTGGGCTGTTGCTGCAGAAAGGATAACCTTGTGCTCAACAAATTTAGCTGCATTCTACATGTATGCGCACAAAGGCACACACACGCTCACTTACTTTACCCCTCACACACAAATACAAACACACACAGACACACAAGCCTCTTAAAAGCAATGTCACTCAAGGGGCAATGAGAGCATGACAGGAGGCGTGAACAGGACAAAGCAAGAAAAGAAAAGAGAGGCAGACAAGAGTACCGAATAACTTTCAGATTGACAGAAAGGGGACAAAACAAAAACACACAATAAAAGTATTAAGTTCTGTTGGAGATTGCATCATTATAATACAGTGTTGTAAGCAGATTTTGTGCCATCTACCAAATTACAGCTGCAGCAGGAACAGGAAAAGATCAATCTTCTATGCAGATGTCACCATTCAATATTATTCAGCTAGTTTTCTTCTGTCACTAGAAAAATCTCATCCAAGCAACCTTTTGATCTAAACTCGACAAGAGATATTCTACGTATGCATGCCACCTCAGCATTTCTGAAAACACTGGACTTAGTGTCCCATGCTGCATACTGTCCCAATTTGTGCCTGTATTAGGATTTTGCATACATCACTGTCTTATAAGAAAGTAGAGCTGCCTTCCTTACACGGCAGAACAAAAGTGCCTCGGTATATTTTTCTTTATAAGGACATACTACATGATCTGCCACCTCACTACAGCTCTTTACAGAGTCTTGAAAGTTATCAGGACCTTTGGCTCATAGAGAAATTCCTTTATACCACTTCCTTTATACACTTTATAACTTTGGTAATAGTGCTTTCACTCTTTTTGCTCCCTCATCCTGGTCTGAGGTATACAGTTGCCTAAAACTGGATTCTTTTATTAGTTTGGAGGGTTTTAAAACCAGAATTGTGGAACATCTGATTGGTGTGTGCATATTGTACAGCTGAATACTGCTCATTTATTGACTTCTTTTTCTTCTATGTGACACTTTTTTATGCTGCTGTCTTGGCCAGGATGCCCTTTTAAAAATTTTTTTGTTTCTAATTGGGAATATTCCTAATTACATAAAGGTTAAATGTAAAGATAAAAAACTAAATAACACCATAGCAAGCATCACAAGCTCAGTCTGAAGCTTTCTCCTCCTTCCTACCTGCCTCTCCAACAGACACCTCGACAGGAGCAGAGGTCGGGCTTTCTCCGATGACGTTGTAGCTTGTCATAACAATTTGGTAGCGTTTGAACTTTTGTAGCTCTGCAGAAAAAGAAATGCAACACTCACACAAGGCATATTTGTAAAGTAAAAGCCACTTAATCATCTTTCTTCATTAACCATATGGCCCCCAGTTAAATTCAATCAACTGTTACTCACGTGTCAACTCAAACTCTGTCAAGGAGGCACTGCTGACGGTCTTGAAGGTGCCCTTGGCTTCAGAAGAGTAAGAAAAGAAGAAGAAAGAGAGTGTGACTAAAAACTGCAGTTTAGTTGTAAACTGCTCAAACATTTAATAAAATCAGGGTTTAAACCGGAAACATTTGAAGGACGAATCTCAGACTCAGTCGATGTAAGATGGAAAAACTTGTGCAGTCTTATTAACAGATGCTGAACTTTTCTACATGATCAAAGTTACAAAGCTAAAGAGAAGGGCATCCATTTTTGTTTTATAATGAAATGTGGGTGGACTCATTTGAAAACTTTGTATATTTGAAAAGACCACTTGTCCTTTGTGTCATTCTGGTTCATTCAAAGTCTACGCTCTATTATGGATAAGATAAAAACGTCTTTTCTCACTCTTTCTTTTCAGACATCTGAATGGTAGTCTTTTCAATAGCATTATAAAAGAAAAGAAAATTATGACCCTGGATTGGAAAAGGAGCAATCAATTAAGACAATTTAATTACAAGGGAATAATGACTGTTAGTTAAAAATCTACAGTTATAACACAAACAGTTTTTTAGCAGGATACCATGCATGAACCCATTAAAGCATCGTATAAGACCTTTTATGTTATCACGTTTTCATCATGAGTTCATCATTAGAGGGGGTTTTCAGCTAACTAAGCATCCTTTGCAAGCTATGTACGGTTTTCAAAACCTCACAGGATAAATTGTCATTTTATCTAAGCCCTGCTTCTGTTTAAATCTATACAAATGTAAGGATCAGAGGATTAAAAAGTTACTAGGATTTTCAGACACCTTCATTTGGCAGACTTAGTGAACAGTTCACATCAGCACCAAGTTTACTCACCTGTAATGAGGGCACTTGTGGTGTTGTTTTTGGTTGCCTGGGCATCTGCTTCATTTGGAGTGGAGGTGTTTGCTGGCAGCTCTCTATAGTACAGCCGGTATCCAGTCAACACGCCATTTAGACTGTCGTTCCTTGGCCGCTGAAAAACACATAAGCACGAAAACACTATCACATAGAGAGGAGCACTAGTTTTTCAGTTCTCACATAGAAACTAGAGCAAATTCTTCACAGTGCTCATTTTCCTTTTCTTGGTGAAGTGAGATGAGTGACAGGATGCTGGCGGGCTTTCAGAGCAGTATGTTATCAGCAGAGTCCACTTTAAAGGGCTGGCAGATTGGTCTGGCTGTAACCCACATCGACAGAGTGATGCTTCAGTGGTTTTGGCACTCTTGTAAAGGATGATGAAATTGCTGGTGACTTTGTTTTTCATCGGCTTCCTCTGCTTTGACATAAGGCTAGAAGGAGTGAGAGATGGCACTTCCAAAGAGGAGTGAAACGGTGACACGCAGTGATGCAGCCAGGCTGTATTTACCTTCTATTCACATGTCACTATTGCTCTAAACCGCCTTATTTCCTTCCTTTCTCTTCCTGACATGGCTGGTGTTTTCTTCTCTCACCCTCAAACTCCTGCTGGTGCATCCTCATTAAAATTTTGATCATTTCTCTCTCACAGCTAGAAGTGTTTGTCTCTCCATCTGTCTGTTCTTCCCTCTCACCATCCCTCCATTCTTTTTGTGCTACCCTCTGACCTTTCTAGGTTTAATAAATACTGATAATTGAACCCAAAAACAATACCGCACACACACTGCACAAATGCACAGGACAAACAAACATTCAAACACTGCAAACAGAAAGTCTCGTGAGATTTAATTCTCCATGCAGGTGATTAACCTGCACATGAAGATTTTTTCTGGGGCCCATGTGTATGAAAAAGTGTACTTGAGAGATTTCTGTTGTATCAGAAGTTTGAAAATACCTTCCATTGCACCAGGACTGAGGTAGTGGTTGTTGGTTTCACTCCAAGGATCACTGGAGGCTCATCAGGCACTGGAAGAGAAATCACAGAGGAGAGGAATGGATAAGAAATACAGACTGTCTTCTCTTACATTTTTAGATTTGTCTCTGTCATGTTTCCAAAATAAAATGCCTTGCCCCCCCTTCCAGCACTGTTCCCAGTCTCTCACCATCCTGCAGAGTTGTCACAGCCTCACTCTCTTTGCTGAGGACACTGTCCCCTATATCGTTAGTGGCCAGCATCCGGAACTTGTATGACGTAAAGGGCTTTAGCCTGGAGAAATAAAAACACACACATGGATCAAAGCTGAAACTCAAGGGTCTTATTAATATGTATTTTACCAAAGAGTATTATTTGAATACAAATCAAACATCTTTTTAATGTATTTTTGGAGATAATTCAAGTCTAAGCTGACAAATGTAACTATTTAGTTGACAGCTGTTTGCACACTGCAAAAACTCACCATCTTACCAAATATGTTCTTCAAATTTCTAGTCAAAAAAATGTCATTGCGCCAAATAAAAAACACAGTTACCTAAAGGGCAACATTTCAGTCAGATATTGGAATTTGTTTCCACTTGGATCATCTTGAATATCTTGTCAAGTAAAACAGTCTTAAAAACACATCTAGATTTAAGTCATGTCTCAGTTGAAACAAGCTTTGATTACTTTCTGAGTTATTTGGTAAAGATAAATCATCTTGTGTGAAAAAATAGGCTCAGCGTGAATAAAGAAAACAAAGCTTTATTTATATCTGCAGCTCATTATAAGCTCATAATGAGGCACAAAACTTTGCCATTCAAGAAAATATGGCTAAAATGAGTTTTCCCTATTTTAAGCAAGAATATAAGCAAAAATATCTTCTGTTATTTTTCTTTTACTTATTTTTAAAGCCGCTTTTTTCTCCAGTGTATCATTGTCGAGATAATGGCACAAGCATTTGCATGAGATAAGAATATTTTTGAACATATTTAGAAATGATGTCTCATATTTTGTTTCAAGAAAAATGGACTTGTTATTTGTGAGAATACACTGATTTTACGGCATTTCTGGGTTCATTGAGGTAAAATATTTTACTTGTCTTGGAAAGCCTTGACAAGCCAAATTTTCTCGTTCAGTTGGCAGCTTATTTGCTTAGCTTAAGTAAAATACCCCCAATTTGGATAATTTTATTTTGTTTTTGAAGGCTAGCTTTTTTCAGACCATGACTGCCTCATGGTAGATCACAGTATGTTTTAATCTCATTTTACCAAAACAGCTGACAGTCTTAAATTTTTATTCAAGCCGACTAAACTTGGTCTCATGTTGTAATATGAGTTAGAGGTTAGTGTTTTATTTTTGTTGTAAGCTGATTTTTTGTTTTATTCAGCTCAGTTATTTGCAAATAGTATTGAAGCATACTTGTATAACATGCTGCTATTATGACCAATTCTCACCCACCACCCCAACCCCAGACCCTGATCTGACTCTCACCCTGACTCCCAGTATTTGCTGAAGGAATCCCCCCCCCCCCCACTAGTTAGAACAATGATATAGGAGTTGCATTCTCATGGGAAATGTACCATTAACAGTGATATCTCTGTAACAACGCCAGAACATCACAGAACAAAGTGGATTTTTCCCAGAGAACAAAAAGATTTCTTCCCACTCATTGTTCCTCAACAAAGCGAACTGTGGACACTTTGAAAACCTTTGAAAACATAAAAGACATTTACACAAAGCATCTTTTGATTGTTTTGACTCAACATTGTAGTTTTCTCTTTATCTCAATCTGTCCCAGAAAATCCATGCTCTTTGAAATACCATATCTGCATTTTCTTTCAACGTAGGATGAAAGCGTTGATGAGCAAAGAATTTAATTTTGAATCAGTCATTTTTAAGAGGCTCTACTCAAGAGCCACTTAAATTCAGCACAACCAGCGCAGTGAAAAAGCACCCACTGTCAGCAGTGGGCTCAACGAGCCTGTGATACGGTGCCTTATAGCGTGTCAATATCTTTATTATGTTCTCTTCTGCACTGACAGATTCAAATTATCCTCATCAAAACAAGAGAC
This sequence comes from Thalassoma bifasciatum, assembly GCA_008086565.1. Taxonomy (NCBI): domain Eukaryota; kingdom Metazoa; phylum Chordata; class Actinopteri; order Labriformes; family Labridae; genus Thalassoma; species Thalassoma bifasciatum. The sequence goes on from RPOG01000010.1 coordinate 1,654,296, forward strand.
TGTCAGTCGCAAATATTGATTCAAGCATTTTCTAAATTATTGTCGTAAGATTTGTCATACTGGAAAGTCAACAGCTTCCATATTTTTAAACAGCCGATCTCCAGGCTTTATTTACCAAATGCCTCAGAGAATACAGACGACCAGTCAGACTTTCAGCAGGCAATAAGAGCCAGTAGACAGGAGAGCTGCAAGTGTCTTCCTGTATAATAATGAGCCAGGGACACAAGAAGGCCCTGTGGGGTTGTGGGTATCATAGAAACAGAACATCAAAGGCGGAAGGATGAAAGAAGGTGGGGTACGAGCAGCACAGGGAGAATGTTAAGGACAGTGTTTGAAAGAGTTAGAATACAACGTGGCGTGTGTGTGTGTGTGTGTGTGTGTGTGTGTGTGTGTGTGTGGGCCTAGGGACTTGGATGTTTTGGTTCTAAAGATGTCTCAGAGGAAAACAACAATTTAGGGTAGATAACAAGTAAGTTTTCATGCAAGCATGTGAGGTTGTTGCCGTGTCCTGTAATGAGAGTATTCAGATGATGGAAGGGGCTTTAAAACAACAACACCTCCATGATGGCAGATCGTGCCTCAAACCCTCGATGAAGATACATGGAGAGAACCATCTCTGACATCTCGAATAGCTTTGTTTTAGCTTGCAAAATAATGCCACGAACAGACAAGAAGCACAAACACACACAGGTTTGGTTCATATGCTCCACACAGCTGAAGCCGTACCACTAATTCTGCCATGGTATACCAGAAGTTTTTCCCGGAAAAACTCTCCAGTTTGGAGAGCAGTTATGTGTATTTTGAAGGAAAATGCATCAAAATCTTGAAGGAAAATGCATTTAACTCTACTTGGACATCATTTGGACAAATATACTCATCTCATCAAGAAATCCAGCTCATTAACTCATTCATTGTAAGTTTGGCCGTAAATACTGCAGCATCCACTGTGAAGTTTAGGGATCTCCTTAAATGGTGACCAAGCAAAATTCAGTGTGAAATATTTCATTATCCACTACATGATAAATTAAAATGTAAATTAGGTATGTGCACATTTTATGTGGGTACATTTTATTCCACATAAAAGCGTTTGTCTATGGCATGAGTATTTCCTTTGCTACCCAAAATGAATTTTGAGAGTAAGAAGCTTCATATGTAAGTTAAACTTGAAAAGGGGCTGCACATTTCAATTGGCAATCTCGTCAAACTTCTTCTGGATAGAAGACAGGAGAATAACTTCTCTCTAATCAATGTCAAAACTCTGTGGAATATTATTGATATCAACAGAAAAAAGTTTGTAAACACCAGGAGTTTGGATCTCAAGAAGGGCTCAGGAGGGAAAAATGAAATCTTAGAACTGAAAAACAGAGGGGTCAAAAGATGAGCAGTCATAACTGGATAATATTCTATTATTCATTATTAGTTTAAATTAAAATTTGATTTTAATTTTTCATTTCATTTTAAAGACATGGCTTTGGTGATAAATCTATACTTCATGATAATAGTGATGCCTTTGTTTGTTTTTTCTTCCAAAACATAAAAAATAGAAGATGTTCACACTGAAAAATGAAAGCAGAAAGAGAGTAGAATAGACTAAAAGAAAAATAAAAATAAAATGAGAAAAAATTTCAAACTCACTCAATTTCAAAGCAGAGGACTTCCTGGTGTGTCTGTGTGATTAGGTGACTGAGATCCTCTGTGTTTCTGCATTGATTATGATTACTCTTCTCTCTCCGGCAGTTTTCTGTCTTTGTTCGTATGTGAGTGTGTGTGTGTTCTCTTTTTTGCTCAAATATATCTTTTCAGCACTTTGTGTGCCAATTTAACAAAACTTTCACAGCTGTGTTCTAATTTTCTTTTGTTTGCTTTGAGAATTTACAGCATCACTCTTTCTCTCCATCTGAGCTCCTCTCCAGGGAAGCAAAAACACAGAATATTTTAGACTGCTCTAACAAGTTCAAGCACAACATGTAATGCTGAATAAAATTTCAAAGCCAGAACTCTGCGGGGAGAGCATAGATCAGATGAGATGTGGATTTTTAATTCTTGCTGCTGTAAGGTCCCTCACATCCCTCTCAGATACTGTTTCTTTGACTGCCAAGCTCTCTGTAAACACAGCATGTATGAAGTTTACAGTGATAACAGCAAAAACCTAACAAAGTGATATTTTTGTTACTTTTTAACACCACACGTCCTGGTTTTCAGATAGTGGTAGAAAAATGAGACCACTGATTTTGTGTGCAGAACAGTGAACTGTAGCTGCAGGTTTTATTTGCTCTGATTGCTAGCTTGAAACTAGGTGTCTTTATTAAAATAGTAGGGCGATGAATAGAAAAGGGAAGAGGGGAGAGTAACATATAGCATAGGGCTGCTTACTCCAAGGACCACATTCTCTACACATGTGGTGAAATATCACCTCTGAGCAAAACTGGAACTCCTACTTAACATTTTAGTGTTTCACAATAACTTTTTAAAGAAATGATAATCTTGTTTAGGGTGTCAATTCTGCACTTTTCAATAAAACCAAGAAGTACTGGGCTTCAACATCCCCACAGTTGATGGTCTGCAAAGTAGAGAAACTCATGTGTACCTGTCCACAGTCCAGCTGGTCATGTTGTGCGGGATGTCAGTGGTGTGCGTCTTCCAGTCCCCTTTAGGCAGCTCTTTGGCCTGCAGAGTGAAGTACCTCAAGGGAGAGGAGCCTGAGCCCCCTGTCACCCAGTGGAGGCGGAGATAGCGAGATTCAATCCCGTCCTGTGGAGCAGACAACTTCCTGGGTGGCTGAGGGCGCTCTGTGGATGTGATAAAGAGGAGGATATTAAAAAAAGGAGAGTTAAAGGAGCTGAAAGTGCCAGATGAGATATGAAAGGAGAATAAAGGAAGAGTGCAAAAAATGATGTGACAAAGATAAGAAAAGAGGTAAAAGCAGGAAAGGCTATTACACTCAAAGAAGATTCCCGTTAATATTCTGATCATGTCCAACAATCTTTTTAACACAAAATGATGAATTTGGACATGTACTAGTTTGTGATAAGACCGCATACAACTCTGCAAACACATCTGAGTGTATTTTTCCTTGAATCAGCGAAACAGATCATGCCAAGGGCTTTAGATGTTAAAGTTGCTTAACCTATTAAATCAAAAAGCATCACACATTAGTTGAGAGGGCAGTGGATGCAAAAAGAAAAGGCAGAGAAAAGACAAAGGTTTAAACAGCATCATACCACAGCAGCATGAAGACAGAGAGAACTAGAAGCTTCAGTGAAGTTATCCTTAATATATGTCATAAATGATGAAATAGACGTGTTTTGAAGCGCTGATACTACTTTGACAGTCGAGAGACATGACGGCTTGAAAAAGGCTTCTCATTACTCCTGCATCAATTTGTCTGAGATTTACGAGTCCGCTTTTTGCAGTTAAAAGACTTTGAAAAATATGAAATTAAAAGAGGGTGGCTAGAGATAGTTTTAGATCTGCTTTGACTTTTGATGAATGCTCTTTATCTGCTACATTCAGTCCGTCTGCATGAATATGAAAATAAGGAGTGTGTTGGAGACACTGCTTTGCATGTAAGTTGTGTCTAACAACATTATTTTAATGTGTGTAAATGCAGCTTAATGCAATGAGAGCTTTGTGTGAAAGCTTCTAAAATGAAAATGTCTCTGCACTCATTCAGGTTTTTTTTAACTTGCATTTTACAAGAAGTCAGTGTATACATGTTGAAAAAACCAGTAGGACCATATGCTGAAAATAACAGAGGGCAATACCATCTTCATTTACATCGCATATGCATATGAATGACTGATGTAATACATGCACATTAGAATGAAACAAGATGTCTTATAATTACAGCATCAAAGACATGATTTCTCAGCAGATTATCGCTCTTTGTCTTTATGTTTCAATTAGAACATGAAAGAAGGCTCTGGGACTCAGCACCAATGCACCTCTGTGTCAACAGTTGCTGTGTAATGAGCAGACATGTTTACACTTGTATGCATGCACAAACAAGAACACGCAGTTGGAGGCAGAAGAGTTTCACTTCAAAGGGCATCAGGTTATTGATCAAGCCGAAATTCAAAGAAATACTAATTTTGTATGAAGTTTGATCAATCTGTGCCTGTCTTAAAATACATAAATACACAGAGACTCACACTGGCACCCAGTCTGCCTCCCTTCATTCCTCAAAGCTCTAATCTTCAGTCCCTTCAACATTCTGCTATTTTCCCCCTCTTTCTTTCTCCTGATACCATCTGTGTCTCCCTGTCTGTTCACCTCTTGCTCCGCTCCACAGTTAAGATCCTGCACTGATAATAAACTCATAATTGTCAGAACAAGTGCTGCCTTTTCAGCACTCTCACACAGTAATGACTGCTGTGTGAGAGTGAGGAGGGAGAGCGAGAAACGTGAAGTGTCAAAGACAAATTTTTTGCTTAATGTAATTCAGTGGTTTTTTTTAAATCACTTTTTCTAGAGTAATTTAACACAGATATATATTTTCAAAGAAGTTTTGTCCTCCCAGATTTCATGTGCACAAATAAACACAATCTCATACACTCAAAAAGCCAATTTTCTTTTCCCAAGGATTAAATTGGTCTTTTTGGCATCAGAGAGAAATCTCTATTAGGCTGTTCAGTCTATCTCACTGCATGGGAGAATGGGCCATTATGTTACTGAAGTGGAACCACTGACTTCTATTCTTGTACAATCCTGATAATGATGCTCTTAATGTTATGATATCTGATCCAATTAAAATGCAGCTTAAACACAAGCTAATCACTCGATAAAGAATATCTGACGTGGTTTCAGGTTTTCATTCAAATTCAATTCACTGTCACATTTTAATACCAGGACTTTTGCAGCATCTCTTTGCTAAACTGGATATTAACGGTACTGCCAGACAGAATAAATTGGAGAGCGGGAGATCAGGGATGACAGATATCAAAGGCTGAGAGCTATGCTAAACCAAAGTTATCCATGCGTTAGCCTACTGAGACAGCCGAGGCTCTGTTACTTCATTTTCAAGTGACATTTCACTTTGGCAGGATAGTTCTTCGAGCTCCAGAGAAAAAACTTTTGAAGCCAGGAGGCTCTTAAAGTCTAAGGCACGGGTGAGTATCCCAGCATCATTCAACAGGACTGATCTCATCTTAGTGATGTTTCTGAGGTGGAAACAGGACCTCAATCAAACGAAAGAACACCAAGATTCTTTACCCTGCATTGAATAACAGTCGTCCAGCGGCAGAGTGAAATAATCAATCAGAAGTCTCAGTCTCCCTTGTCCAAAAACCAGCATTTCTGTTCTTGCTGAGATGAGAAGTAAAAATGTTAAAGACACCTGGCTCCTAACAGCAGCCGGGCAACTTGTAATGGTTTTAATGGATCTATTACCTGCAGCAGCACAGGAGTGAAAATTTGTCCCAAAATAATACAAGATCTGACCCGGTGATGTCAGGTACAGTAGAAACAACCGTGAAACAAGAGACCTGAGATCAGAACCACTTATCTAAAATACTCCAGTATTCCTCCAATCAGTTCAACAGTACTTCTCATGATGATAAGGTTCTTCTTCAGAAAAAATAAAAGGTGCAGCACAAGGCATAAAACAGCTAAAAAAATCGTGGATAGAGAGATTTGCATATGTCTGGAGAGGATAAAATAAATGCATCACTGAATCTGAAAATGATGAACACTCTTTATTTGTGTCCAAAGAAAAGAGAAAACCCTGCATTGATTACCCAAATTGTTTCACCTTCCAAAGTTAAAGCACTGCTGACCATGTGCTGAAAGATGAACTTCTAATTTAAGAAGTCTAAGTACACCAAGAGTCTCTGCCCATCCTCCAACATCTCACTTGTCAGAGGTAAGTTTGTTTGTGCTTAAACTTCTAGTTATAGCTACAGTTCAGGCCTTACAACTGCACATACTTAACTCCACTGACAGTCAAGATTTTTTTTTGTAATATCAGCTTTCAAGTTGTGGTTTCTGATATGTTCTCGTGTAAACACAAGTCCAAAAGAGAAGAACAATTTTAATCCCATTCTTATTTTCTGTCTCACCTTCTAACTGTTCAGTTTTTACCGAATCACTGAAGAGCACGGCACTGTAAGAAAGAATCAAGTGTTGTGACACTGCTTAATAAGTGGACGTTAGTCTCAGCATGTCATGAAAATGTAGTTTGGCATGGTCAGTGTGTGGTTTTCACAAACTTGAGTCTGCATTTGTCTAATAGCTCATAACTTTCATAGTAATTTAACAATCCAGGCAAAGATGTGCTGACTTTAAGTGGCGTCTTCACTTCTTCAAATTACTTTGCAATTCTTGAAACTCCAGGCTCTGATTGCATTCCTACTGGGGCTAATCCGTGGCTGTATTCGGCTCTTCATCCACTCGAGTTTCTAAATGTCATGTCATCTTGTTCCCCATGTCCCAGACAAGGGAAAGGTTATACCTTTTTCATATCTTGTGTTAACTGTACCAATGGATTTTATATGTTGAATTACCATAGACATAATGCTTGAGCACTGCTAACCGGCCCCTCAGCTCCATCTCTGAAGTTCCTGCTGTTTTGGACCATTTCTTTGACTTCATCTTTGTAAAGACTTTACATCCACTTCAGCTCATTACATCTTACCAGACACGTCATAAATTTTAATATGTGAAAACCTTCGTCTAACCTTACAAGGCCCTTTCTCTGCAGGCTTACCTCAATGAAATAAGTGACCAAATATAATCTTGCACCATTTGAAAGTTAATAAGAGAAGAGAGGACAAAATACCCATAAAATAATTGTAGTTGTCTCCTGTAATAGACCTTCCTAATGGAAAACACTTTGAAGAGCACAGGTAAAATTAATCATATAAATCAAGTCACTGCTGCTTAAAATTGGCTCATTAACCAAATTTCATGTCTAATCTGATTTATTAAGCACACATTAAATCCTCATGTGTTATTATAATTTAATGTGAAGTCCAAGAATGAATATTATCCTGCTTTGGTGCAAATTAAACAGGAGATACTCATAAAGTGAGAGTTAATACAAAAAAGGAAATTTTACCGGTCATTAGTTGAAGCTTCCAAGCCCAGACCCCATTACTCTTATTGAATTATAGAGGAAAGTAGACAGTGTTTTTTTGCAGAAACAAAATGAGCACAGTTGTTATACAGGAACCATTAGACTAGGATTTAATAGTGTTTTAGAATCAAATCACTGTGCTCCTGCTCCTACCAACCTGTTCCTAGAAAATGAATAGCAGTAAAATGAGTTTATTCAAAATAAAGAAAAGTGTTTTTAATTCAAAGTGCCCACACATGCAGTGACTAAGCTTGCAGTAAAGTCATGCTGTTAACCTTTCAGTTACCCAAACAGTGACCGTCAAACAAATTTTCCCTGTGGGGCTGTTTGCTATTGTCATTAATATTCAGAAACAAAACAAAAGAGTAACAGAAAACAACAGATGAATCTGCTGCATATGCGCTATAATTCACTTTCACATGTTGCTTATTTCAAACATTTACACTTGAAACTTCCAGTAAAGTACAAAACGAAGACCAAAGAACCTGGCTTCCACTTTGAAGCTTTACTTCTAAAAAACAGTCATAACTAAAAAAAAAAGAAGCACAAAACATAGATGATTTGCATTACCAGCAGAAGATGTGTTGCTGTGTAAGTGTGAGGACGAGTGTGAAATCATATGAGACTTTGTTGGCATCAGAAAGAACAGCTCCACTAACTGGTTTCTGATGAGTAAGCTGCAGCCAAATCAAACAGGTCAGATGAGCATGGATCAAAACATGATCAGCAGTGAGAGGCTGAAGTCTATGAGCCAGAGTTGGAAACAATGATCCGTTGCTGTACTCATGTTTCTCCCTCGATAGCTTACATTTTCTTCACCAGAAAATCTTTTCTTTTTTAATCTTAAAACTTGATCTCTTCAGAACTAAATCAAAAAAGTCCCTCGACATCAAACTGTCTCTTGACTTAATACCTCTTTTTTTTATAGCCATCACAAAGACTGAGATGCTTCCTGTTGAGTTTAAAATTTGTACGGACTTTGTTCTTTTTCCAGTTGAGCAAAACAAAACACATCAGGATTTTAAGTTATCAGTTGTTCTAACATACAACAGGGTATTGCAGCCACTTGAAGATTTTTTTTTGGCTAAAGTCGTGAATTCGAAAGTTTGTAAAGTGCCAGATTTACAACTTTATAGAGTAGTAGATTTGTCATTTTAAAGAGGCCCTAATATACTGTTGCAATAACATAATTCAACTTTGATTTAGATTTTCTGAATCACATTCTAAGTTTATAGTTGTACTGAAAGACTGTATTAGTATTTTTATGTTGTTCTGCAAGTTTGTAGCTGTCTAATCATTGTCACAGAAATTATATCCTTGTGTTGAATGAATGAATAAATAACTGATTTATGATTATGTTTTGTCACAGCTCAGGAGTTTCTTGTCAAACTAAGGTTCTGCATAGCTAAAGAGACAAATATAACAGCACAGCATAATCAGTGTGAAGCTGCAGTATTGTGTCCTTTACCTCTTCGTTCCGTGGTAACAACAATGGCTTCCTGTTCTTCCCCCCAGCCTACGGCAGTGCGAGCAGTGAGCCTGAACACATAAGTCTGCTCAGGGGAGAGTCCTGTGACAGTGAACTGTCTGGCGTTCGAGCCCACTTCCACTGTGGTCCATCGCTGAGTGTCCCGGCTATCCAGGCGGTATGAGATCTGGTAGCCTGGTGAGGGGCAGAAGGAAAAAACAGACAGAAGAGGGAGAAATCTGTGTGAGATCTGTGTGTGGATGTACTTCTGTGTTTGATTTGGTGGCCTACTTCAGATCATAGAGCCCACAGGAATCAAAGATGGCACAATACGAGGGAGGGAAAAGCCTGAAACAGAAGCACACGGTACGGTGCACTACACATTCTCCTCAGAAGCAGCAAGAAAAAAAACTTTTTTTCCCACTGCGGTTCCTGAAACTATCCCCATCTGTTCAGGAGAATATTAAATCTGTGCAGCTGCTTTGCTGTTAGTTAAAGCATTTGTGTGTTCCAAAAAGGCTACATAAAGCTACACTGAGAAGTTAATTAAACTTTTCATTAAACACCTGCTATAGATTGATGGTTTGATGACAGTATCCTAGAGTAAGTCTACAAAAAAATGAGCAACTTTGGCATCAAGTGAAGCCAGCAGTGAATGATATAGGACTTCCAGTCAAAACTTTTATTTTATGTCCTACTTTTGTTTTCAGATTATTTAGCAACTTGAATATTTGCATAACTTGTCTTTATGTTTGTCGAATTAGCACCATAACTTCTTGACCAACTACATCCCCCAGGAATCCTCCAGTTTGTCTGTTTTAGTGGGTCTCAGTTCAAATGAAAATTGTAAGTCACACAGAGGCTCAGCTTTGGCCTACCCAAACAAACACAAGCAAATAGACATTCAAACAAATTTTCTTTTCTTCAGCTGATGATTAGCTGCTTTGTTATTGATAAATTTGGAGATATCTTCATCGAATAAAGGTCTAAAATTGTCTGATTACTATTAGTGAGGATTGGATATGGTTACAATGGACTGTGTTCTGCATGCTTTTTCTCTCCATGCTGAACACAGTCCTTCATACACCAAAGTCTTCTGGTACCTCACTGACTGAGTAGTACTTAGACAATGAGATAGAACATCCAGAAACCCTAAGTACAGATGCTACATTTTCCTATCAAATAATCTGAATGTGTAAATATGAAAACATACCAGCCAAATGTCAAAGCACATGTTCTGATATTCCCTGATATTCATTGCATGAACTTACATCCCTCCATCTGACTCCTTAGCTGTGACCCCTGGTGTAAACAGATTGTGTTTGTTTTTGTGTCTTATGAGCAGCAGGCAATGTAATAACTCTAACACCCACCACACACACGCACACACACTCACACACACATGCACTTGAACCCACTGATCCCTGGCATAGCTTTCCACAGGCCACTGGCCCTTTAGAAAAGCTCACAATGTGAAGATTTTTTTTTCTATTCCAAACACACACTTGCATAAAGTCACCCAAACACATAAGGATGCAAAGGTGGTTGGTTTACAGCAAGACAGCTATGATGGTAATCTGCATGGAGGCACATAATCTGGTTGTGTGGAAAATAATCTCATCAGATAGTCTGATTGTATATTAATGTGAACACAGCGAGTGGAAGATTATTGGATAACAGCGAGATAACAAATCCTCTTGCATCTAAACAATTGGGTCAGAGTCTGGTATTATCTTCTGGGCTGAATAGCATTAGGACACGGCTGCTATCAGATGCACGAGGCTAAATCTCCATTACAAAGTGACTGTCTGATGTTAGAGAAGGCCTGGTTTGGTATTTTTCTCGAAATATGTGACAGTTTTTGAATTCTGCTCCCAAGCTTCAGGCAATCCAACGTGTCTATACAAACTGTGTTTATGGCTGCTCAGTGCTCACTGGCCTTGTCTATGTTAATGAAAACTAACAGCAGAAGTGACAACTGCTGACTAATGCTCTACTCCAAAAGCCCTCAGAGCCAAAGCTTGTATTTCATAATTATAATAAAAAGGCTTTTCACTCCTACAATCTTAATTGATTTGGTTAACATTTCACAGTTTCCTTTAAGTGCTTAATGAATTGTTTTGTATTGCATTTCGATGAGATTTTATGTTCAGTAAGCCCTGAAGATAAACTAAATGGCAGGATTATGAATGTATTAATTGAAGTAAGTGAGAATAATGATGACTTGATTTGCTGCAATAATTTGCTCCTGTGTTTACAGCTGCTGTGTTTACTGCTCTTATCTAATAGCTCTTCTTCTAAATGTTTTCCTTCTTGTAGATAGAAAACAATTATCCATGAATCCCTGATTTAACTATCACACTGATAAACTACTGGAACTTTTTATGGAGTGTTCTTTGAATGTTTACAATATTTTATTTTAATGTTTGCTCTGCATAATTTACAACCCACATATTAATTACTGCAGTGCAACAAATAATATATGTGTTAATATTAGTTAATGTGTTTATATGTGCAATTTGAAAAACAGCGATTTTTAAAAATCTGTGTGAAGGACAATCTGTAGCAACAGGTGGTGAAGTCCTTAAATGAGACAATGGGCATCAAACTGCATCCCATCACTAATGAATCTTCCTAAACAGAGGAAATGTTGTTGAAGCTGTTAGATGTTCCATCATTTTTATATGGACACTGGATTGAAGAACAGCAGCAAACATCAGTAAGTATCAATCCATGTTTAGTTTCCAGAGTTACTCCTATCAGTGTAAAATATTTATGACTTCAGGTTGACAGAACTCATCCACAGGCCTGATTATAATGGGAATTAAGTGTCGGGCTGTGACTGGGATGGAGCTTGAGTTTGCCACAGGGATATTTTTGAGTGTGTGGGTTTACAACGTTCATGTGGGAAAAAAAAACTGCTCATGACATATTAGATTTGTGAACCTTCTGTCCACCTTTTGTGTCATTCACCATGAGATAAGCATCCAAAGAGAGTCCTGGCCATAAAGAAGCTGACGCACTAAACTTGTTTGTACCGACATAAACAAACATAAAAAAACACACACATAAACAAACACTTTACTGTTCCCAGCAAGGACACAGCTGGACTGCATGTCTCTGTGTGATCGAGAAGAGAGTGATACAGACAGAGAGAGTTGCCCTCCTACTTCTCCTTCTGTCACAAAGTGGTGTCGCTCTAAATGTCCTTCCTCCTTTACCATGCAGTCACACATCACTCATTCCTCATTCAGCCCCCACCCACACACCATGAGGACAAATACTACCCCGTTTTCCCCCTCTGTGAAACATACTCTCTCTCTCTCTCTCACACACACTCACACACATCCCCCCTCTCACCTCCATTCGTCTCCTCTCTCTCTCTCCTTCTGTCTGCTCTCTTTCCACTTCAGCAGCTCTAGCATTCTTCTCGCCTCTTCCCCACTTCTCTTTATCTCCATTAATCTGTTCTTCCTGATTCACTCTCTATGCTGTGATTTGCAGTTTTATAAACAACTGATATGTGTCTGTCTTAAGCATTCAGTTTGGTATGCATCAGGGTGTCTTGCCTCAGCAGCCATCCTTTACGGAAGTAAAAACTACATCACTGATACTCTCTCTCTTTCTCTCACACACATCTACTCACTAAACATAAACACTGACAAACCTCAGCACTGCCGTGGAGAGTGCAGAGAGCTGACCCTTGTTTGAAAGCTAAAAACAGCATCAGCTCTTTTCCATTTAACAGCTTTTACTTCCTCTCTCCCCTTTAAAGATCACAACATTGTGTGTATTGTGTGTATTTTTGAATGTGTGTGTGCCTCTGTGCAATTTTATACCTTATAAATATAGGTGTATAAAAAACTGCTAAGTCATTCTGTCTCTGGGCTGGGCTTTGTTCCCTAACAACTGTACTAAATCAATATCAGCAGAAAAAATAGTTGGAAATTGTTTGTATCTTTTTACTTGTCTGTACTTGTTTGTGTGTGTGTGTGTGTATATGTGTGTGTGTGTGTGTGTGTGTGTGTGTGTGTGTGCGCGTGTGTGTGTGGTGTTTTTTGTGTTTTTTTTTTTTTACCTAATATGATGCCATTGGGGCTTGTGGGTGGCTGCCAAACTACCCTAATTGATGACAATCGAACCTCTGGAAACATCATCCGGACAGCAGGGCCTGGGACTGGAGAGACAAATAGAGAAGAAGGTTGGCAGTATAATACAACTTTAAACTATAAACTATAAAGCACAGATTTATCAGGATAATACTGTGATAAGAAATTTATAATTGGAGCTTGAGCCCCTAGTGCTTTTTAAACATACACTGTCCATTCTATAAATCAAAACAAATGCAGTCACTTATTTTTATTTCATTTTTGATTTTGGTCATGAATAGTTTTTCTCATGCTGATTTATGTTCTAATTAACATTTCAACTGGAAAAGTTGATTTTATTTTTTTAACACTTAAAGTTTATTTCCATTTTTTCATTTATGAACAGCAAAGACAGAAAAGAAAAATAACATGAAAAAGAAAAAACAGATACAAGACAAGAAACATCAAAAACGTTGCCAGGTCTGAAATGTTCACAATTGCCGAGGAGTTTAACAGTCATAGGTTTTTGTACTGCATTTTCATAAATTAATGTTCTGATGAAATATTAAATGTTACTGTTTTCGCAAGTTGGAGTGAGGAGCAGACACCCTCCACATCAATTATTCCAAAATAAAGTGTCAATTTTTCCCATCTACTTTATATGTTTAGAGAAGAATTAGAATTATTTTTTCAGTAAAAAAGGTAAAGTACTTAAAGAAAATATTAAAGATAGGTTAAAACATAACACCCACGAAGGCGGACATCGGTAAATGCCCACTATCGAAAGAATCGTGCGATGATAAATATTTTTAAAAGATATTTAGTGTCTTTGCTTATATCATGTGGCAGGTCAACCAAATAAAGAAAAGTGAAATTTAACGGAACTGATATTCCCAGAATATGTTCCATAATTTTTAATATTTCTAGCCAAAACGGATGTAGAGTTGGACAACTCCAAAAAACATGGTGGTGAAAAGTTGATTTTAAATAAGTTACTTGATGCTGTAAAAAGGGGCATAACATCATGATAAACAACTTTGCTGACTAATGTTGCCCCCGCCATGTTGTAACCTCCAGATATAGCAGACTAAGGAAGGAGCAGTGAAACAAAACATAATGAACACTCATTGAAGATTCACTAAGATTCAGTTCTGATGATCTTGATGTTTTATTGTAAAGCTAAATGTGTTTGCAGAGTCAGTGTGATATCAGTTCCATGGTCCTTGGTCCCCCAAAAAGCACCAACTCAATATGTCAGCACCTACTGTCGCATTATCTTGGGGTCATTTTTTAAAACAGGGCACTTAAAGGCACTTGGTTCAAATTAGACTCAATAGTTTAACACCACTTAATAAAAACCAAACTAAGCGGACCCTAAAGCACATTTAGGGTCTGGATAAGTGCATTACTGTTCGTCTACTCTAGATGAAGGTTCATCCTGCATCACAGGGAATCGACCTCTCTGTTCGTGTTTCCTCCTGGAATGAGGAAACCTTTTGTGTGTTTTTTTTTATGTTTCAACACTTGGTTAGTGGCATCCTTTCATGGCCACTTCTGAAGAAATCTACACACATGCAACACATACATAATGTGTTCCTAATGTGCTGGACAGAGACTGAAGATTTTGCAGAAAGCGGTGGTAGAAATAGATTTTAAAAAAAGCTACAAAGGTAAGAAACAGTATGGTTGGTGTATAAATGAAGACAAAGAGGGACTTTACCATCCTCTTTGGTTCTGAGCAGTATGGGGTTGCTGGGTGGCCCATCACCCATCTTTGTGTAAGCGAGCACCTGCAACGAGTACATTGTGTACTTCTGGAGTGACCCAAGGAGCAGCGACATGCTCCACTCTCCTTCTGTCACGTGAACACTTGGGGGATCTTCTGAGTTTTTCTCGCCGTATAACACCTGGAAATGGCAAAAAAAGCATGCATGTTCAAGCAAAGACGGATAACCAAAAGAGTACAAAGAGTCCATATGTGATAAAAATACATCATAAAGCAGTTTGTGTTCAATTTCCCCCTGACTCTGACATCTCACTCTGCAGTTACTGTTTAGCTGTCCTGATACACTGCTACTGTTTTTAGCTATTCTTTGTCAGAGCACGTCGCTATAACAGGTGAATGTGCTCTAAAAGCTACAAGAGGTGACAGCATATCTGTTTTGTTTTCTTGCATCCACAGGGAATGAAGTTTCATAATGAGTTAACATGTCTTATTGATGTGTTTTTGGCAGCAATGAACTTGGTGTCACAAAGGAATTTAGGAGAAATACACTTAAACCATTTCAACAAAAAAAAGGAAAGAAAGAAAACAATTGGCACAGAGGTTGTTTTCCTTGGCAACAGGGGGATTTGTTGAGATCTGCTTTTTCTTGTATTTCTCTTACTGAATTTTACATGTGCATGAACTCCCTGGCACATCAGTCTTGAAGGAAAATGTCAGCCTTTAAATGTCTGTAAAATAGAAATGGATAGAAGGCTTGCATGGCGAGAGTGCTATTCAAAATCTACAAGGGGGATGGAAGGTGTTGAAAGTTGCTGCTGGCAGCTACTTCCCATCTATTAATATGGAAGCCTTTCTGCTCAGTGTGATCCTCAGGAGGCCATAAAACACACTGATGGGGAGTATGATGTGCTTGAGGCACGGTGGATGATATGACCTGAATTTAACACATTTTAGAAATACTGAATGGTGGAGGTTTTATATCACTCAGCAACAGAATGCTTTTATTCTGTAAATCCAGGTATTGATAACACAACCACCTCCACACAATTGAAGATAAATTTTCTTCCATTTTAAAGCTTTGAGTTGGTGTTTTGTTTGGGAGGCGATTAAGAGCTTAACTCGAAGCCACTTTTATGTTGGCAAAAATATTTTCCATGTGATTTCCTTTTATTCATGTAGGACATCTAAGCCACAGAGCAAAAATAGCACAATTATAAAAAGTACAGATAACTGCTTCATATCTTATCTTTACTTTGAATCAAACAAGATAGTGGAGTACATTTTAATAAACCCCTGGGGATGTGTGCAGGGGTCTGAAAAAAGTGTGTGGAACCGTGCTGAGAGAGGAGGGATGTGAATGCTGGTGAGTGGTGCACTCAGGCAAAAATGATTGCACCTTGCACTCTGTCATCAACAGCATTTATCCAACTTATTCTTAGAATCCTGCTTGTCAGAGTCTGCCAACTAGTCATCATCCCCGAGGCCCCTGCAAGGCAGCCTCTCCTGACTCAGTTTGATAATACAGGACAATATGAGCTGTATCTACTGAGGTCTTGACTTAAAAAAATAATGAAGGAGATTCACGTCATGCATTTTTACGCAACAAGTCACCTTCTCCTTCTGAGGCTTTGTTTTTTAGCTTTGAATGTCAGAAAAATAAGGCACTTTGAAAACCCATCCATGTGGGTTGTTTTCCATATTTCAGAAATGATAATCCAGCCACTGTTTCTGCTCCAACATGATACACACTGCTGTTTTATGAAAGGGTATTAAAAATTAAAGCCTCTCTCTCATATATATGCACACAATACCTCACATGTCCCCAAACGTACCTACTTTAGTCAAGTGCTTTTCACAGCATAAATGTAGGTAAAAACAAACTTTAGCAGTTGCAGGCTATTACGTCATATACTCCTGCTATGTCCACAACACACACACACACACACACACACACACACACACACACACACAGTTCCTCACACACTTCCACAAACTCCTCCACTATTACCCAACCCATACCGTTCACTATTACGTTACTGTTTTAGTAAACAAACACACATATATATACATACACATACACACAAACACGACCACGAAGTGTGTTTCTTCTAAAGACCTATTTTTTCCGTCCTTTGTAACAACATGCCCACCAGGTGGATCAGTCACCCAAGGTGGTCAGGTGTGAGTGTGTGTGAAGGGTTATCTTTTTCATGTTCGCCCTGTGATAGGCCAGCGACCTGTTCAGGCTTTACCCTGCCTTATTTTCCAAAGACAGCGAGGATAAACTCCTGGCCTCCATGACCCCATTGAATAGGTGGATGTGTACAAGTGAGAGAGAAAAGGAGTCTTGAATGTACCTTATATCCGAGTATAACCCCATTTTTCTGCGCTTGTGGGAGAGTGGACCACGTGAGGAGGATCCATCACCTCGAGTATCGGAGTCGTCAGTGTAATTCTCCTCTAGGTCTTCCTCGATCTTTTGTGTTTGTGTCTGACAACTGTGTCCGTCCTCCGTTAGAATAATCTGAAACGATGTGACCGACTTATTTCTGGTGATACGGTCAAGAAAAGTTTTCTTTCGATATAGATTCCACGAACAACTAATTATGATTAAGTCGATAAGTTTTAAAGTAAGATATAGAACAAATCATTCTTGCAAGCTAATTATGTGTTGAACGGAGCTGGAAAAAATGGGTCTATAAATGTTTTATTGATGACTTAAAAAAAAATATAGAAAAAGATGATTTAATTAAAAGTTATACCCTTTGAAAATTCCTCTGTGGCACAAATACTTTGTAAAACAGCTGACAGAGTTGTAGATTTCTTGTGAGCATGCCAAGAGCCTTTCTAGTCCAGTTTTAAGGAGTGCAGTCACTTCTAGATGAGTATTTCTCCACTCATCCTTTATGTTTGTTTGTTTCAGGTGCACTGTTTGTGTAAGCAAACTCACATAAGGTTATCATAAAACATAAAAAAAATAAAAAAAATACAACAGTTTTAAGTGGCTAGGGCTGGGTACATAAAAGATGGTCAGAAATCTATGTGGATAACATGAAACATGTATATTCCGGCTATCCCAACCTCAGGGTATGCTGAGTATGAGCTTTATAGTAACCAGTAGTTCCCCCATACTTAAAATTAAAATACAAGCTCACACATAAACACACACATACACACACACACACACACACACACACACACACACACACACACACACACACACACACACACACACACACACACACACACACACACACACACACACACACACACACACACACACACACACACACACACACGCACACGCACATACACACACACACACACACACGCAGCTTAGTGCTACTGTACTCTTGGTACCAGCCTTCAATATTATCTCAATCATTCACTCCTTGTCCTCCCTCTTTCTGTCAGTCACCCCTTCACTGAAATTACTGGGGATTGTTGAAGGAAAAGATGGAAGGACAAGAGGACACTCAGGAGGAAAAAATCAGAGCACTTTACTTGTCACCTGTCAGTTTTCTCACACAAGGCTTCGAAAAAATTACACTATCTCTGCTGAACATTTGGAAAGGAGAACATGAAGTCTGTTATCGTACTGGATTCTGTGGTTTGTGCAGCAACAGGGTTACTCCATGGTCCTGGTCCTATGGAGTTGTATGCCTGTATCTGGACATGGTACTGAGTCCAGGGAGTCAGGCCTCCGATGATGGCCTCACTGGTTTCTCCTTCTCCCTCTGCATCCTCAGTCCGGTCTTCCTCCTGGCCGTCTGTCCTCGTAACACGCAGTTGGTATCTCACAGTCTCTGGATTGCTGTTGTACTCTGACACTAGAAGAGGCTGGAGGGAAAAAGGGAAATGAGAGCTTATATTCATGGTTTCAGACTTAGATCGGTGTATTTGAGGACACGCTCATATGCCCCATTTTGAGCCTGAAAGAAAGGAGATAAACATCTATCAAACTCTTATATCAATATCTTTTAATGTCACACAGATACCTAATACTTGGGGTGATTATGCAGACCGTACTCTGACTGATGAAGCAAGAAAAACTCTACACAGAGAAGAAAGAAAAAGGATGACTTGATGACAAGCCAAATATCATGAAACTGAATCTAATAAAATGACAACCTAATTAATAAATAATACCCTGTAGCTCTGTGAGGCAATGATAACTTTCACTCCCTAAAGGACGACATGTGCGCAACAAGACGAATACAGATGAACAAAAATGGACACACAGATGATTTGTGTGTCCAGCAATGCACAAAGATTGCCAGGTGCCTTGACAAATACTCTCTCACACATATACAAAACTCGAATATTTGTAAAGAANCAAATCTCTTCTTAATCTTAATAAAAAAGTCATTTTTTCCATTTCATGAATTTCTTTTATAATTTCTATCCAATTTTGTATTGTGGGTGCTTCCGCCTGTAGCCATTTACGGGTGATAGCTTTCTTAGCAGCGATGATAAATATTTTTAAAAGATATTTAGTGTCTTTGCTTATATCATGTGGCAGGTCACCCAAATAAAGAAAAGTGAAATTTAACGGAACTGATATTCCCAGAATATGTTCCATAATTTTTAATATTTCTAGCCAAAACGGATGTAGAGTTGGACAACTCAAAAAAACATGGTGGTGAAAAGTTGATTTTAAATAAGTTACTTGGTGCTGTAAAAAGGGGCATAACATCATGATAAACAACTTTGCTGACTAATGTTGCCCCCGCCATGTTATAACCTCCAGATATAGCAGACTAAGGAAGGAGCAGTGAAACAAAACATAATGAACACTCATTGAAGATTCACTAAGATTCAGTTCTGATGATCTTGATGTTTTATTGTAAAGCTAAATGTGTTTGCAGAGTCAGTGTGATATCAGTTCCATGGTCCTTGGTCCCCCAAAAAGCACCAACTCAATATGTCAGCACCTACTGTCGCATTATCTTGGGGTCATTTTTTAAAACAGGGCACTTAAAGGCACTTGGTTCAAATTAGACTCAATAGTTTAACACCACTTAATAAAAACCAAACTAAGCGGACCCTAAAGCACATTTAGGGTCTGGATAAGTGCGTTACTGTTCGTCTACTCTAGATGAAGGTTCATCCTGCATCACAGGGAATCGACCTCTCTGTTCGTGTTTCCTCCTGGAATGAGGAAACCTTTTGTGTGTTTTTTTTATGTTTCAACACTTGGTTAGTGGCATCCTTTCATGGCCACTTCTGAAGAAATCTACACACATGCAACACATACATAATGTGTTCTTAATGTGCTGGACAGAGACTAAAGATTTTGCAGAAAGCGGTGGTAGAAATAGATTTTTAAAAAAGCTACAAAGGTAAGAAACAGTATGGTTGGTGTATAAATGAAGACAAAGAGGGACTTTACCATCCTCTTTGGTTCTGAGCAGTATGGGGTTACTGGGTGGCCCATCACCCATCTTTGTGTAAGCGAGCACCTGCAACGAGTACATTGTGTACTTCTGGAGTGACCCAAGGAGCAGCGACATGCTCCACTCTCCTTCTGTCACGTGAACACTTGGGGGATCTTCTGAGTTTTTCTCGCCGTATAACACCTGGAAATGGCAAAAAAAGCATGCATGTTCAAGCAAAGACGGATAACCAAAAGAGTACAAAGAGTCCATATGTGATAAAAATACATCATAAAGCAGTTTGTGTTCAATTTCCCCCTGACTCTGACATCTCACTCTGCAGTTACTGTTTAGCTGTCCTGATACACTGCTACTGTTTTTAGCTATTCTTTGTCAGAGCACGTCGCTATAACAGGTGAATGTGCTCTAAAAACTACAAGAGGTGACAGCATATCTGTTTTGTTTTCTTGCATCCACAGGGAATGAAGTTTCATAATGAGTTAACATGTCTTATTGATGTGTTTTTGGCAGCAATGAACTTGGTGTCACAAAGGAATTTAGGAGAAATACACTTAAACCATTTCAACAAAAAAAAAGGAAAGAAAGAAAACAATTGGCACAGAGGTTGTTTTCCTTGGCAACAGGGGGATTTGTTGAGATCTGCTTTTTCTTGTATTTCTCTTACTGAATTTTACATGTGCATGAACTCCCTGGCACATCAGTCTTGAAGGAAAATGTCAGCCTTTAAATGTCTGTAAAATAGAAATGGATAGAAGGCTTGCATGGCGAGAGTGCTATTCAAAATCTACAAGGGGATGGAAGGTGTTGAAAGTTGCTGCTGGCAGCTACTTCCCATCTATTAATATGGAAGCCTTTCTGCTCAGTGTGATCCTCAGGAGGCCATAAAACACACTGATGGGGAGTATGATGTGCTTGAGGCACGGTGGATGATATGACCTGAATTTAACACATTTTAGAAATACTGAATGGTGGAGGTTTTATATCACTCAGCAACAGAATGCTTTTATTCTGTAAATCCAGGTATTGATAACACAACCACCTCCACACAATTGAAGATAAATTTTCTTCCATTTTAAAGCTTTGAGTTGGTGTTTTGTTTGGGAGGCGATTAAGAGCTTAACTCGAAGCCACTTTTATGTTGGCAAAAATATTTTCCATGTGATTTCCTTTTATTCATGTAGGACATCTAAGCCACAGAGCAAAAATAGCACAATTATAAAAAGTACAGATAACTGCTACATATCTTATCTTTACTTTGAATCAAACAAGATAGTGGAGTACATTTTAATAAACCCCTGGGGATGTGTGCAGGGGTCTGAAAAAAGTGTGTGGAACCGTGCTGAGAGAGGAGGGATGTGAATGCTGGTGAGTGGTGCACTCAGGCAAAAATGATTGCACCTTGCACTCTGTCATCAACAGCATTTATCCAACTTATTCTTAGAATCCTGCTTGTCAGAGTCTGCCAACTAGTCATCATCCCCGAGGCCCCTGCAAGGCAGCCTCTCCTGACTCAGTTTGATAATACAGGACAATATGAGCTGTATCTACTGAGGTCTTGACTTAAAAAAATAATGAAGGAGATTCACGTCATGCATTTGTACGCAACAAGTCACCTTCTCCTTCTGAGGCTTTGTTTTTTAGCTTTGAATGTCAGAAAAATAAGGCACTTTGAAAACCCATCCATGTGGGTTGTTTTCCATATTTCAGAAATGATAATCCAGCCACTGTTTCTGCTCCAACATGATACACACTGCTGTTTTATGAAAGGGTATTAAAAATTAAAGCCTCTCTCTCATATATATGCACACAATACCTTACATGTCCCCAAACGTACCTACTTTAGTCAAGTGCTTTTCACAGCATAAATGTAGGTAAAAACAAACTTTAGCAGTTGCAGGCTATTACGTCATATACTCCTGCTATGTCCACATTTGTGTGTGTGTGTGTGTGTGTGTGTGTGTGTGTGTGTGTGTGTGTGTGTGTGTGTGTGTGTGTGTGTGTGTGTCAAGGAGTGTGTGAAGGTGTTTGAGGAGGTGATAATGGGTTGGGTATGGCAAGTGATAATGCAATGACAAAATCATTTGTTTGTGTGTATATATATGTATGTGTATGTGTGTTTGTGCTGGTGCTTCACACAAAGAAGATTTCTGGATAAAAAAGGGTCCTTTGTAACAACATGCCCACCAGGTGGATCAGTCACCCAAGGTGGTCAGGTGTGAGTGTGTGTGAAGGGTTATCTTTTTCATGTTCGCCCTGTGATAGGCCAGCGACCTGTTCAGGCTTTACCCTGCCTTATTTTCCAAAGACAGCGAGGATAAACTCCTGGCCTCCATGACCCCATTGAATAGGTGGATGTGTACAAGTGAGAGAGAAAAGGAGTCTTGAATGTACCTTATATCCGAGTATAACCCCATTTTTCTGCGCTTGTGGGAGAGTGGACCACGTGAGGAGGATCCTAGTGGAGCTCATAGCCTCAGCAGTCACATTAAGAGGAGATCCAGAAGGAGCTAGAAAACACAAACACAGACTGTTGACACAGGCAGGAGGCAATCTTATTAGACTTTGCTACACTGGCTGAATAAAGACCACTATGCCAGTTCTTTTCAAAAGAAAGCTATATCTAAGGTGCTTGTTGATTAATACTAATTCAGCTATNCACACACACACACACACACACACACACGCACATACACACACACACACACGCAGCTCAGTGCTACTGTACTCTTGGTACCAGCCTTCAATATTATCTCAATCATTCACTCCTTGTCCTCCCCCTTTCTGTCAGTCACCCCTTCACTGAAATTACTGGGGATTGTTGAAGGAAAAGATGGAAGGACAAGAGGACACTCAGGAGGAAAAAATCAGAGCACTTTACTTGTCACCTGTCAGTTTTCTCACACAAGGCTTCGAAAAAATTACACTATCTCTGCTGAACATTTGGAAAGGAGAACATGAAGTCTGTTATCGTACTGGATTCTGTGGTTTGTGCAGCAACAGGGTTACTCCATGGTCCTGGTCCTATGGAGTTGTATGCCTGTATCTGGACATGGTACTGAGTCCAGGGAGTCAGGCTCCCGATGATGGCCTCACTGGTTTCTCCTTCTCCCTCTGCATCCTCAGTCCGGTCTTCCTCCTGGCCGTCTGTCCTCGTAACACGCAGTTGGTATCTCACAGTCTCTGGATTGCTGTTGTACTCTGACACTAGAAGAGGCTGGAGGGAAAAAGGGAAATGAGAGCTTATATTCATGGTTTCAGACTTAGATCGGTGTATTTGAGGACACGCTCATATGCCCCATTTTGAGCCTGAAAGAAAGGAGATAAACATCTATCAAACTCTTATATCAATATCTTTTAATGTCACACAGATACCTAATACTTGGGGTGATTATGCAGACCGTACTCTGACTGATGATGCAAGAAAAACTCTACACAGAGAAGAAAGAAAAAGGATGACTTGATGACAAGCCAAATATCATGAAACTGAATCTAATAAAATGACAACCTAATTAATAAATAATACCCTGTAGCTCTGTGAGGCAATGATAACTTTCACTCCCTAAAGGACGACATGTGCGCAACAAGACGAATACAGATGAACAAAAATGGACACACAGATGATTTGTGTGTCCAGCAATGCACAAAGATTGCCAGGTGCCTTGACAAATACTCTCTCACACATATACAAAACTCGAATATTTGTAAAGAATTTTTCACCTCAATTAATCAAAATGATAAGAAATGTAGCACAATATAACCCAGTGCAACAATTAAGACACATGTGCTTGAATAGTTCTGTATGAATGAGCGTTGAATTTTAAATTGTATTTTAAAACCTTTAACCATGAGTTCTCTTTTGACACTCAATCTTAATATCGTTTTCCTCCCATGACCTTCTTTTATCCTGTTCTGTTCATGCTGTGTCATTCCCTTTTACTTATTTCTCCTTTCATATTTTGTCACCTTTCGTCCTTTTTTGCGACAATACTTCTTTTTCTGTCATCTCATCTTCCTTACTCTGCCCCTGAACAATCATGTCATTGTGAACTACAGCCTCAACCATCAATTTTTTCATGCCGTACAGCGGTTACTCTGTGCTGTGCAGCAGATAAGGACGAGAGACAGCCTGCAGTTTTAAATACCCCAGTGATTTAGCTCAGCTTAGCATTTAGGAGCCATAATACAGAATGTCGCATTAGCTTTATTACCCTTAATATGCAGCTTAGAATAATAGCCTTAGCTGAAACCATTGTGATGGTTCCATTACAGCAGAAAAACTAGCATCGCTCTGTCCTGGCGCTAAAATGCAGGTAAATCCCATTAGCATGCTGCACAGGTAGCTCAGAGCGCCTCAGTGTCTGTGTCTGATTTGACAGGCTCTTTTTCTCATTCCAACTCTTAAATGGAAAATACTTTGCTCTCCATTTATGTTATAATAGAGGAGGTGGGGTGGGGGTGAGAGTGAGGAGGGAAAAAAGAGGCATAGATGAAGAGCAGGTAAAAAAAAAAAAAAAGAAAGGCGAAAATTATATTGCAGATTTTGCTGCAAGCAATCCGCTCTGAGAATGAGAATTGTGACTGATTATAATAAGGAAAGACTCTGATTATAAGCTGTGGGGAAATCAACCTGTTCAGTCAACCTGTTGATTCCTGCTTGTGGTTTATGAACGTGCACATGCATGGACACAAGCTCTGATGTTTGAATAAATACAAACAGATGCAGATTAAAGTGACTAAAAAAAAAAAAAATCACATTTAGTTTCGAAATCACTCTTTAAAGATAACCAACTTTTCAGTGTTTGCAAATTCCAATGTATGTTGTGTTTCTGTACCTTCCAGATAACATGCAGGCTTGTCTGCTCTGAAGACAGCAGGGTCAGGTTAGAAGGATGAGTGTCAGGGGCATCCTGTAGGGTTTGGATCAACCTGGAAGGGGCGCTCATGGGGCTGGAGCCCACGATGTTCACCTGCTGCATCCTGAACCTGGTGAGCACACAGAGCACAGCAAGAGGAAAAACTCTGCTTGACCGCAGCAGCATCAGGGCAAGCTCCACAAGCTTTGAGGTAGCACACCTATACTAGGTCAGGTCCCAGAAGTAATAAAATGACGAATTGGTCTGTGACCTACCTGCAATATTCTAAAAAAAAAGAGAGAGAATAAATGAAGGTATGAAAGAAATAAGTCAGACCTACACAAATTGGCCTCAGAATGGCCACTGGTGTCAAGTTTTCAGAGCTTCTGGTGAGTGTTACACAATTTCATGTCTTGCAGACATAAATCCCAAAATATTTATAGTCTCCTTTAATTAATAGGGTTCACTGTAAAAGTTTTCTTAATAGATATTGTCATATAACTGAAATATCACACCTTCAGTCAACTTAAAAGAGCAATATGACACAAACAAACTCTGGACCTGTGTTTTTACTTTACCAATAGCGTCCTGATATTTAAATTAATGAAAAAAGAGTGTCAGTCAGTGGCTTAATTTTTCTGTAGCTCTTCACTCTGAAATATAATGTTCACATATTATTGAGTTGTCTTAACATTCAGTGAGAAAAAAAAAGCTTTAACTGTCCAAACCTGCTGGCACAAACATACACACATGCAGCCACAAGGGAACATTTGTTACTTTTGTTACTTTTTAATGCTACAATGCTTCAATGTGGGTGTCAGTGATAAAATATGAGTGCACAGAGTGTGCGTGAGAGACCTCATCTGTGAGTTCCTGTCTCTGTGTTGGGGAGGGACTCAGAGTCGGTATAACAGACGCAGTAAAGTGCATCATGTCATCTAATGTCTCAACAGTGTCGTCTATGACAACTTAATCCCAGAGTGTGTGTGAGAAATGTGCGCACATGCACACACAAACATCTGATGTAGACTGGTTCAGAGGGAAAAGAAGAAGGGAGGCTGCTGTTGAGCGTGACCAAAGGTTGAGTGTGTAGACCACAGGCTCTCCAAGGCTTTGCAGACACTTCCTCTCCTCCTCTTTTTCTCACCCTTTTGTTTTCTGAAACCGCAATACTCTCTTCTTTCGTTCTGGTTCTCTCATCACCTTTGTCTCCCCTGCCCTCACCCCCTCCCCTCTAGCTAGTTGCAGGAGGGTAATAAGGATCTGCATGAAGCAGCTGTGAAGATGCTGGCAAGCAGAAAAGTCTCAGATGGGACTGTCTGTCTTTGTGTCTGTGTGATTTATCTAACTTCAACTAAGTGTTGTAATACTGCAGACTCAGAGAGACACTGTGTGTGTGTGTGTGTGTGTGTGTGTGTGTGTGTGTGTGTGTGTGTGTGTGTGTGTGTGTATGTAGCAGCATCCTACCTGTACTGGGTGAAAGGAGTGAGGTTGGGTATCTCCAGGATATCTGCATCTGGCTGGTTGTCTTTCTGATAGATCACTCTCCACATGTCTGGTTTTCTGTTCTCTTTTACAACCTGTAAAGGGAAATTACATGTTAATTACAGAGGGGTTCCCTTACATCGTGTTTCAAAATGAGCAGTGACAAATGCCATAGTCATTAACAAACAGAAATGCACACACCTGGCCTTCTACAATCCATCGTGATATGGGGGTCTTGCCATCAGAACCTGGGCGGAACCGAATGGTAGCAGTTCGAGGGCTGATGTTGGAGATGACCAGGTTTGTAGGTGCACCAGGAAGTTCTGCAGATAGTCAACAGATGTTTTAAGCACTTCTGTTAAGCAGCATATGTGGAAAAGTCACTTTTCATCCCTATGCCGTATGTGTAAACACAAAATCTTTATCAGACAGATGGAAGAGAACATCAAATTCATTATGTTTGTTTTTGTGAAAGGATAAGAAGTCAAGTAAGGACCAACCAATATGGATCTTTTTGAGACTGAGGCCAGTCCCAATTATTTTCCATTACCCTTAACCGATTACCAATACATGCTGCTTTTGCTCCCTCAATTCACATCATATAAATGATAACAAATGTTATGGCTCTCAATTCTAAAATAAGGAACATTTCTTGAACTATATTTAACATTGAAACAAGATGGAGAAGAGGGGTAGAACATGTTGTTAACAGTTGGAACAGCTGCATCTTTGTTCAACTTCATCAGACACATTTAGGTAAAGTTTCAAAGCTGTTTCAGTCTGTAGTCTGCAAACAGGGGAGGAGCAGGGCATGGTCTGCACAGTTGAGAACACTACAGCAGTGGACTGTAGTGTCTCCTAGCAACACACAGCTGTCCATGGATACCCGTCCGTAAATCATGCAGGGGAAAAATATATCTGCGAACCCACTTGCATGTCAGCCTATGCCGTTACAAGTGAAAACACAAAAACCGGCCTAATATGTCAGCTATCTGATATACAGGTCTAACATTAAAGTTAAGCACTTTTCAGTGTTACCAGAAATGAACAGTTGCATGGAAATGTGACTTTTATGCAAAGGAGAGAAGATCACAAAAGAACAATGAAGATATATTTTTGATTTTTTTGGAAATAGTTAATAATATAATTCAAGAAGTCATATACATAATGACTTATGACTTTTTTCCATAAATTGACAACACACTTGCAATGATATACAATAAAGACATGTGTCGACACGCCAACACAAACTGTGGATTTAGTGAGAAACTGTGGAGAGAGAGTGGCAATTGACATGCAGCAAAGAACCAGATCTGTCCGCTCCAAGGGCTTTAGCCTCTTCTTATGAGACACACAAATTCACAGCCAGGTCACAACCTAACTCATGCAAAAAAGTATTGACAACAAAAAGGGAAAAGACAAAGAAGCAGCAATATAGAGTTATGAAATAGGGAGTGGCTACTACTTTCTTCTGTATTCAGGTGTCAGTGCTTGTATATAAAAAGCTTTGTAAAAGATTGGCTGAAAAAAAAAAAAGATAATAACTTTACTCAAGCCCAGGCACTTATCCTGCAGGTGCATATCTCTCTGTCAGAGGAGTTTAATGCATATTTTCAAGGCCAACAATCCAGTAGTGAGAGATAAATCTGCACACCAGCAGGGGCGAGAGGTGAATTAAATGTACAGTTCACTATAGTCCATTTAAGGCAAATAAATGTCCAAGTAGGCAGCAAGCGTCATGAATTATGCTTGACCCATTCTTATTCTAACATTGTTCCATCTCTGTAACATTAACAAGTAATGAGAAACGTGCAATGTGGCCAACCAGCTGTGGCAGAATGAACTGCACGACCTCGCTGGAGGGAAGAGAGGTGGTAAATGTGTGAGGGCTCAGCCTAGAGAAGATCTGTGTGGTTCATTTTCAGGTAGACTTATCGGTTTCTATGTGTCTCATTAAGTTTTTACAAATTCTGTTTTACCACACAGATTAACACATTCAATCCAATTTAAGAAAATTGAACACAACAAACTGCTGTTCCTCAACTAGGCCCTTGGTGCTAGCTCCATAAACAAGCTTTTCAATGATGAAACGACAGTTTATGGCTGTTTTGAATAGCCTTTCAAAAAAAAAAAAAGGTTTGTTCTCCAATCTGCATGTTATGTCAAATTTTGTGGAGAAGAACGTCCAAAGAAATAACACAGTCAAATAAAATTAACTTACATGTTTATCGTTTGCATGAATATAAGATAAGTAACAGCAGGTGGAAGCTACTAGTTGTCTGCTTGGTCCCTGATGGCCCTGGTATCTTTTTAATGGTGTTGTCTTTGTCACGGGTTTAAATGTTGAGTTTGGACGAATGATATAACTTGGTGTTTGGTCAGTAGTCCTCTTAACAAGTCAGAAAAGTATTTTCTCTGACTGATAATGGGATGAAATATGGGGTGTGTGCTATCAGAGACCATTCCTTGTTAGATGGCCTCTGTTTTTTATCTCAAACGATTTTTTTTGTGGTGGCTACTGCATAAGAGACAAAATCATAAGCAAAGACAAGATGAGCACAGCAGTAATACTGGAAAAAACTTTAGGGATCCAAGTCCAATTTTAGATTTAGTGAGTAACTTTCAGTTGCCATGCCCACAATCTTATGAAAAGTTTGTGTCCAAAATATACCCCACAAAAAAGGCAATATCATCATATCTAACATTTGTTTTTCTTAGGATCTTGCACTCTTGATTCTCAAAAGTAAAAGGACTCGATTTAAAAAAGGTTGTGTGCAAAGACAATGAGATGAAGAGAAAAATGTATCTCTGGCAGAGGCCACAGATGTTTATCCTGGAAGTTTATCTTAGAGCCCTGGTTCAAAGTACAGCGCAAATTTGAGAAAAGCAGCAAAGATGATGCAACAAACATTTGTCTTGGTAGGCTGTGCTAGAAGTGTTCTTGATTAAACGTTTCAAATGCTGATTCTGTCTCGTCAAGGCCATCTTTGAAACATGTTTTTTTGTAACTTAAGTCCTTAAAATAACCCCATCTTTCAAAAAAAAAAGATGAGCCATGATAACCAGAGTTTTAAATCTCAAGTCTTGCACCAACTCAGAGCTATGTATGAGGCTTAAGATGGTAATCTTAGCTGGTTGTGGTCCCTAAAACTTTGATAGTTTTAACACTGCCTTTGAAATTAGGCAAAGCTGCTGCTGCAACCCAATGTTGATTCTGTTTGGCTTTATTAGTTAATCAGCATATTAATTTTTAATATGATAACAGAAGTCTACTTTTTATTCTTAAGTGTGCCACTCAGTCACAATAGGTGACTGCAGTCCAGACCCACTTTTCAAACACTTCCCATCACACTCTGTTGGTATAAGTGCTCTGGTGTTATCTGATGTAATCCATCCTTTTCTGTTGCAGCATCACAGGCATCATATTTGCTGAATACAGCAGAATACAGATCTGTAAAGCCAGAGTACTAAATCAAACAGCCTCTGCTGAAATGCAAGAAAACACAGGGACAAATAAGATGGATTTTGTAGAATGTCACAGGGTGTTTTTATTATTAAGTGACTGAATAACATGGCAGGGTTCACTTATTATAGTAACAAGTCTATATTTACTTGAGAAAGAGGCAGGTACATGTGCTCCACAAATACAAATTAGAGCTAACAGCCACCATTGTTCTACAAGCAAATGCACCAGACTTGTTTGAGTTATAATATGGAAATGTTGAGATCAGCTGTCTTGCTCAGATGAATGACAAAATCCTCCCAACTCCATGAATACATGAATAAATAAACTAAACAGGAATCCATGCTTGGTGGATCTGTCTCTCTTCTCATTCTTGAGCTCTCTTTCTTAATCGTCAGTCCTTCGTCTTCCCTTCACTCTTTTGCTTTCATGAATTAATGAGTAACCTCTGAGTCTAAGAACTGTCTGTATCCATCTTGCTTTCACTTTCTTTTCCCACTTTTATTCATAAATTAGTAATCACCAAATGTAAGGACAAAAATTCTGCTGTAAGGGCTGGTTCCTTTTTCCTCCACTCTCCTCACCATCCATTTCTTTTAGACTTTATACTCCTGTTCTTTGGAGATTGCATTTCCTTGCGTTCTCTGCTCTCCCTTGATTATGTCCCTCTGTCTGCTCTCTCTTCTTTCATTCTCTTTGATTGTCTCTCTTCACTGCAGTCCCTCCACTTTACTATTTGCAGTTAATCAGCACTAATAATGATTGCAACTTGGACTAAGTCCAATCATACAAATTAAAACTGCACAGAATCATGGTCCACACTCTGTAAACACACAAATAAGCAGCAGACTAAAACTCTGCTGTAAATGACTGACTCTGGTATGTGACTGTGCATGTGAATGTGTGTGTTAGCTGTGTGGGTGATGATTCATGGAGGCATGGTAACAGCCACTTATCAACCCAGGGAAAGACAATGGCATCCCAAGAGCTCATCAGTCATATTTACACAGCTACACAGCTACACAGCTACACAGCTACACACACAGCTACACACACACACACACACACACACACACACAAATACACATACACAGGCAGGCAGGGTTTCTTTCTCTAACATTCACCTTCCTAAATCCTATTCGTGTGCATGTTTCTGTGTGCACATTTGTGTTTACGGTACCTGGTGGGACCCCAGTAGAGATGTTGGAGGATGTGACTACACCCCGTCCTGCACCCGTGAGCGCTGCCACCTGTAGTGTGTACATGGTGGTGGAGGTGAGGCCGGTCAGCTGATACTGCAGGGTGGAGTTGGACAGGGAGCGTTTCTCACGACTTGACTCGATGCCAGACACTTCCCACCACAGCACATAACCTGGGTGGGATATAGGGCACATGGTGGGTTAATCATGGTGCACAGAGACTTTAGCAGGCACATGTGCAAATGTAAAGGCAACACCGACTTTTGCAAAATGATCTGAACATAGACGAAAATTGGGAAGACAGTGTAACTACGGTCAAAATAGCTGTGTCCCTTTGCATTTTCACAGCCATGCATCACTCTCCACAACCTTCGAACAAGAGTAGCTGTGTGTTTTTGTGTTTGTGTGTTGGTCTGTGAGACCAAATGTGAGTAAAGCCCTTGAGAGACCGACCGGTCCCTCATCTGTCTCTCCTCTCACCAGGTGCTGGAGAGCATGTTGAGGAGAAAAAAAGTAAATGTGCAAGGTGACCCTGATTGAAAAGCCATATTTACACTCCTGTGGGTGTGAGGCAAAAGACACATTTTTCTGTCAGACTGTGGTCTTGCTGTTTACCTGGTGACAGTTGAATGTGGTGTCAATGCACAGACACATGTACACACACATTTCAGCTCAATTTGCAGCAGCTTGTTGTAATCACCAGTGCCCATTGTTTCACAGAGCCTTCTAGGAGCTCTGTGATCTACCATGAAAATCAAGAGTCTGGGTGTTAGGAGACATGCATTGAGGGATTTCTGGAGATATTTTGCAAAGACAAGCTGCAGAGAGAAGGGATTAGCTGATAAAGAAGTTAAATTTGGACAAAGTGTCACAGGCCGCGTGAATGTCTGTGGAGGCCAGACAGTAAAAAAATAAAAGGACAAGAGGAGAATACCAAAATAACTCCAGTCTAACATAGTTTAAGTTAAGGAGTGTTTGTGTCAAAAGTAGGCTTTGAAGTATGAAGTTTGTTACTGTAACATGAAGCACTGTTCATGAAAAATTCACCTGGTAGTTAAAGAAAAAACAAGAAGTGAGAGCTTCTATTTTATATAAACATACTTAGTTATTTTGATGAGTGAAATCCTCACTTATTCTTTTTGATATGTTAATTTCAAGTTTGCACATGTTTCAAGATGCAGGAAGTGTGAGCCAAAACAACACAAGATTGGACCAATAATCCTCTCCCATTGGGTCAGCTAAACTCATTATAACAACTTTTGGTTGAAACCCAAAAAAATGGGGGCACAAAGGTGGCTAAGACAACCAAGAGTGTGTTAAAAGGGTTTGTTTTTTATTCATTATTGTAATACTCTCACCTGTAATGATGCCATTTTTATCTTCAGGCTCTGCCCAGCTGACCCTGAGTGATGTATCCAAGATTTCGGTGAAGCTCAGCTGGCGAACAGGTCCTGGGGCTGAAAAAAAAAACAAAAACAAGGCAATTTCTCCTTTGAAGATAAAGTGTGCTTTGATTTGACTTCTTTTTAAGATTTTAGATCAAAGTCTTTTGCCTACACAAACACCAAAATCTATGTTCATTTAGCTCGTTAACTGATGCTCTTCCACTTCACCCACAGGCTCTTAATCACATCAGCACTGACCAACACACGTCCTTGCAAAGATGCCAGTCGTTCCTCATTTCATGTGTGGCTCTCTATCCTTTTCCCTGCAGAGCGATTAAGCTATTCATGTGAGACAGTCAGCTTCACACATACACACACACACCAAAAGCTATTATCAAGCAAGAATTACACCCACCGTTAACCTCACGCCCAGCCTCCAATCAATATTGGTGTGTTTGTGTGGAAGTGTGTGTGTGTGAGTGCACGCATGGCTTCCAATATCCCCCTCCCTCTCAATAATTGTTGGTTGGTAATAATTGCATGTCTGTCTGCCTAGAGGCTATTGTGTTTACCTGATGGTGCGTCTGTGTGCATGCACACTCACTACTAGGAGTGGCAGCTATTATGTTTATCCATGAAACAGCGGGCTATGAATACCAGTACGTCTGAAAACATATGAATCAATTCCCTATAAAAAGACTCAGTGAAGAAAAAAAAGGCAAAGGGGGTGTAGGAAACTACGAACAAGAAGATTATAAAGGAGAGACAAGAAAGTAAGAGCCTGAGAGAACACAGGCAGTGTTGTGTGCACAGCTGTGTATCACACTGACAGAAACAGCTGGACTTAACACAGAGAAAGTCAATAACCTTTTATTATTTTTCAGCTGGGAGTCTGACTGAGTGTTCTTTCCTGGTTTTATTCACTTGAAAGCAACGTGTGAGTGTTTGCATGTCTTTGTTCTTACCATCCTGGTGTGTCTGCAGCAGGGCGGGGGGGCTACGGGGCCCATCTCCAGGTGTTGTGAAGCAAAGTGTGGAGCCAAAGTACCAGGTGAACTTCTTAAGTCCACTGACCAACCCGGTGTGCCGTGATCCAGGATACTCAGGCGTGATTGTGACCACAGTGACGTCCTCTTGAGACTGCTCTGGCCACACCATCAGCTGTGTTGAGGGAGACAGATGTGACACTGGGATGTCATCAAGTGCCACAGTCCAAACAAATACATTTGTTTGTTCTTCATTTTCACTCAGTGGTTTCAGCCTCAGGCTAAAAAATCATTTTACTCAAGCTGCGTCTGTGAGACAAAAATTATTGGTAAAATTAATGGACTGTGATCAATCTTTCTTGAATGAGGCTACCCCAGGCAACCTTTAATTGAAGTTTAAAGCTGAAAATGCAATGTTAATTTTTTAAAACTGCATAAAAATTAAGCACATTTGATTCCAAAGAAAAAATTCTACTATGAAAACAAACCCAAACTTGAGTTTTTGTATCTATTTGAATGTGCTGAACCACTTCATATGAATTTCTACCAATAGGCCATGGCCACTCACAGCTAGGGATGAGTACCAAATTTAGGACTTTTATGAGTCCTAAAGTGCTAAATGCATCCTTGTGAAAGTGAGGGAGTGGAAGAGTAGGGGATTTCCTATGTCGGCCCTGGACATAGAATAAGTAAAGCTGGGTTTCATTTTGTGCATTATTAAGAGAAAATGCTGAAAAGATGTTAATACATTAAGTTGTAGTTAACTTTAGCTTTTAGCAAGGTTTTTCATGTTGAAAAAAAATTGTGGAACAACTGCAATGTTACAGTACAAACAGTTCATTGTTGTTTTGATATATTTGTTTAAGTTTATATATTGCAAAATAAAAATGCTTAATCGGAATGGTTTGAGACCGTACAATTAAAAAAATAAACAATCACTTCCACATTAACACACAAAAAAAGAACTGAAAATTGGTACCATTGAGTCCTGAAACTGATTTCTAGGTACTGGGCATTGATGAAGGTGTCCATCTCTACTCACAGGGGTGTGAGGACAAACACTTTGTTTGATCATCAGTCAGTCAAAACATCTATCTATCTGGATATTCATTTCAGACTTGATTCATGTTCACAACCTCAGCTTTGTTCTTTGTGCTCTGCAACATCGACAACAACAAAAGTTTTTATGTATTCTACCTATTCATATTTGGAGAAAAGCCTGAGGCAACACGATGCTATGTTACCAATACAAATAATGTTCTGAAGTTCTGTAGGCAGAGTGACTTACTACTTCCATCACTGTGCCTTTATTCCTCATCTACTATTTCAAAACATCAACATTTTCTACGCTGTTCCCTTTTTTATCCTGCCCTGTGAGGGTGAGAGTAATAGGCAACAATGTTGATTTGTTTGTATCTCTCAAAACTCTCAGTGTGTGACTGACTCTAGAGAATAGTTTATCTATCTTTTTACATTGTGGGCCTTAAGCTTATTCACCTTCCTCAAGCACCTGTTATCAGGTGGAAACTTAACGAATATAAGATTTATTTTCACAGAAAGAAGACATTTCTGTGTGAAAACCTGAGGTACTAAACTGATGTATTCTCATCTTACTTTCAAGTGTCTAAACCTTTTTAAATAAAAACCAGTTTTATTGTTTGAGTCCAAAAAAATCCTTCTGATGTGTCAGGTGTCTGTCTTATGCTCACTATTGCATCAAAAAGAGTCAAAAACATTCTTGAGAGACTTCAATATAAAGTCAAATATAAAGTTAGCCACAGTTTTTCTACTGTGTAGAGAGTGGTGAATGAAAACTAAGTCAGTAGCTTTGCTGTCTCATGTTGGAGCTGTGAGAGTTATTTATTTACTGTTCGAAGAGTGAGTAAGCTTTGTACCCATTACTCCTGCTATTGTGAAATATAGCAGTGCAGCCCCCTAAATATTAGCAAACACATTTTGCTTTGGAAAGATCTGTGTGTTAAAAAAATGTGCAGGATTTTCACTGTAAATGCTGCTTTCTGCTGCTCCACTGCACATGCTATCTCATGTTACATTTAAAACCTTCAGGAGGTATCCAGTAAAAAAACACAAGGGCACCTTATTAGGAAAAAGCTTTTGATATCAGAGACAGCTAAATGGCTGCGTTTCTCTTTGCCTAAAGGGCGCTGCACTGCACCCAGTCTGTCATGGTAAAATAAGGTTTCTATTGTAATTTGTTATCAGCACAGCACAGTTTGGGTGTAGTGAGAGACTGCTGATCTGGCACCCTCAAGCAACTGATGCCAGTCCACCTTTAAAGGTATGCTGGGCAGATTGGGTGTGCTGTTGCTATAGTGACAACAGTGTTCTGAACCAGATTACAATGCAAAACCAAAATGTGCTGGAAAAACTCACACATTCGTCCCCAGATAGACATAGTTTGCAGTCTGATTGAAAACTACAGAAAACTTTGATCTTACTAATGACATGTTAGCTTATGTCTTTGGTAAATACTCCATAACCTGCAACGTATAAGTACATTTTCTATATGTCCATTTCGTTTTTGTTTTAATTAAGATAAAAAAAAATCTGGGGCATGTCTCTATTTCTACTTAATCAAAGAGTACAATTGCAAAAAAAAACATCAATAGGTGAAAATAAGTATAGTAGGTAGGTAAGTTAATAATTATATATTACTAAGAAACTCTGGATGTTAAAAGGATATCTAGGTAGATGGCTGAAAGTTTGTTTGCTAAGATTGAAACGTGGATATAGGTGAATACAAAATCGGATGGAAACAGCTCTAACAGGAACTGTGAAACCACCACACTAATCAGATGAGTTTCCCTGGTTGTGCTTCAGGTGATCAGTGTTGATCTGTGTTATTAAGGGTATGGAAGCAGTGATCTGTGGAGGATGAGATGAGATGAGGCTTTGCTTCATGTCCTCTTTTAATTAATGTCATTATCTATAGTCCTCTATCCAGCACAACACGCCTAAGACAAGACACACCAACGTGAGCGCAGCAGCAGCACAGTGAGGCCCCGCTGATTTGGAGTGATAATGGCTGATACACAGAGACGACATCATAGCGCCACATCAAACAAATGGATAGCCATGTAGTATTTATCAACCAACAGAGACACAGACATTCACACCCTCCAAACACACTCACAAAAACACACTCGGATACTTTGTTACACTAATCAGCTCCTTAGGGGTTGGTTGCCACAAGATGAGAAAAATAAATCACGTACCAGAACCAGAACTCATAGGTCATCTGCACTATTCATTACGTGCCCCCTCTCTGCTCCTGATTATCCTGCTTTGTTTAATATAATCTCTTTTTTCTCTGCAGTCCCTTGCTTCCTCTTTACTCAAACTTTCCTCTTCGTAACCCTGTTCTCTTTTCTCTTATACTTTGGGCTGAAGTTTGTACCAATAGAAACTGAATTTGAATAAAATAGAATTTGAAAAACATGATCTGAATAGCTGATTTTAAGTTTTGAAACTGAATTTATTTGCCTTGAAGTTTTATTTAACCTGCTTGAAAATTCAACAAAGATGTTTGTGTTTGTGTGTGTGGTAGTTATGAAGTTCAGCAATTGTCACCATATTTAGTTAACATTACTTCAACTGCACCGAGACCTGACACGGTATGTAGCAAATTCACAACAACTGTCATCAAAGGATTGCATTTTCGTATTAGAAACAAATAACTCATCCAAACGAATCAGTCAACAATGAAGAAATGAATACACATCGTTTATATTGTTGCAAACTGAAAGGAAACGTTTAAGAGAAAACCCTCACTCTCTTGCACACACAGAGAAACAAACAAACTTATCCAGAGGCTTCCTGTACCTTGTATCCCTGGTTGATGCCATTAATAAACTGCTGAGGTGGAGGGTTCCAGGTGAAGCGGATGGTTGTTGAGTTGATAGCTACAACTTCCACGTCCTGAGGAGGGGCTGTGGGGACTAAGCACACAGATACAGGACACGTTTAGCTGAGAAAGGAAATAAGGAGTGCAAGACTGGGACCAACACATCTACACATAAACAATCATTCAGAATCACATTTGTTTTACAATACTGAGATAAAATTTTTGTAATAAAAAAAGTGATCTGCCAAGCTTGCAAAGTTCAACTGCCACACCGCTCTGTTGCAGTGAAATGAAATTTTACCCATTTGTGTCAATTAAACTTCACATTCAGCAGTTTTGCATAAAATCGGCTCCACATGACTCAGTAAGATTGGGTGGTTGCCCCTTCAGTGACTGGTTCTGGATGATGGTAGCTCACAAAGACAGCCAGAATGGTTAATTTAATCTATCAAGCCATTTGGTCACAGACGGACTGTCCTTGCTTGAGTTATTGGTTCAGTCACATACTGATGTCAGTTTCTTTACTAAAAAAGCAGCACTGTGAGGCTTTAACCTGCACAAAGTAACTTCATTTTACATCATGCTACATAGCTACATACTGAACAGTGAACTGGGTAAACTGAAAATTTTGAGTTGGATCAGTTTGTCAGAGTAGTTATGTAGTTTATTCCAGAAACAGGGCTCAAAAGCTTTATAAGAATTTTACCACCAACAATTTCTTTAAAGGAAAAAATTCAATAATATCTTGAATCTTTGGAGTTGAGGAAAGACTAATACAATGTTAGAGGTGAGGATCTGAAGCCAAACTTTAGCAGAATAATAAAAAATTCATACAGTTAAGAGAAGCATAACAATAAGTCTGTATGACAGCATTACACACTTTGCCCAAGCTTTCATCATCCGCCGGAGAGACAAAGAAGACAGAGATAAGATGGGAAATATCTCACCAGAAAAATGTTGAATATACATTGTACATCACAGCAGTTTTCTAATGAACTGTGGAATTTATGTTGAATTTGGAAAAAAGAGTCAACATACGGTGTTTGGCTCACACCAGCTTGCCACAGATTTTATGCCTTTGACTTCAAGATTTCATTTTTATTTGACTTAATGTTTAATTTTTCACATCCAGACGCAGTCTGAATGTTTCCTCTGCTTGGTAATCTTAAGGCTTTAAATGGGATCTATTTAACAAGAGGACGCATGACAACATGAAAGCCAACAAGTGTGGCTGTAATATGAGAGTGTCAATACACTTGTGTTTGTGTGAGTTTCTAGTGGTGCATGTTATGGTGATTACTCTATAAGGGGTTTATGCTGATGCTGGAAAGCCACAGAGCCAAATGCACTGTTGCATGATGGGAATGCCCTTTACATCTTAAAATGAAGCCAAAGAGGCCAGATGACACGCAGATGCAGAGTCCTGAACAGGACCAAGTGAAAAATGGAGGGAAAGAGATAGTAAGCAGGAGAGAGGGCCTAAGGAAAAGAAAGAGAGAGGGAGACAGAAGATTAATTGATGTTAAAGCTGCTTTTTGGCCCCCTGCCTTGCTGACTATACTCCTGGGGACCAGCCTCCAACCACTTGCGGCACAAAGCTCCTGATAAATCACTAAACTCTGTCCTCTGCTGGAACCTAAGCATGTGAGTGTGTGAGATCTGGAGAGGAGCCTCGCTAACTTTACCTGCATCCTCACTGAGACACTGAGAGAGTGGACATGTCTAACACACCGCAGCCACACCCATTAAACCACATTAGAATAATTAATGAGCCTTACTTCCTCTCTTGAGTCTATAAACCTGTCCTCAACTCTTCTTATAATGATCATGAGTTTTATGTCCATGCATGCGTGTGTGTGTGTGTGTGTGTGTGTGTGTGTAGCTTAGCCTATCAGCAATAATGATTATATACTGTTGAAATAAATGTCAGGATGAAAAGAGCATGTTTAATGAAGATTTACCCCCCTCTCCCTTCAGTCTTCCTTTACTGTTTCATAAACAACATTTGTCCTTCTTTGTTAACTAAACATATATTTAAATTTACAGACTTCAAAGT
The DNA here is from genome assembly GCA_008086565.1 of Thalassoma bifasciatum. NCBI lineage: Eukaryota > Metazoa > Chordata > Actinopteri > Labriformes > Labridae > Thalassoma > Thalassoma bifasciatum. Next base: position 1,693,338 of record RPOG01000010.1, read on the forward strand.
TTGTCCCTTTGTTTTGTGTTTAATAGTGCAGTAATCAAGCACCCAATAGACTTCCTCAAGCTGGTTCTCCGGCTTCCCTGATTCTCTGCCCAGATGGAGAAGTGTCCCCCCAGAATGCCTTAGGTAGCCTTCTTTCCCTATCTGTAAAGCTGATAAGCCTTTGAGGAGATGGCTTGAAGGCAATTTTAACACAAGTCTAGACTGCATGAATTAGCTTCTTTTAAAACTAAGTCAGTGGTTCCCAACCTTATTTGAGCTGTGACTCCATTTTTTCATCACAATTTTCTGGCAACCCCAAAGACATTTTCTTTCTAGAATTAATGTCTCAGCAATAGTATGTGGGTTCATTGCCCTAGCAATGACTTAGCTCACCTCTAAGGACACTTTCAGTGCCCGCTCACCAATTGACACAACCAGCAGCATGCACAGACATTTTTAAGGACAGAGGCAAAAGACAAAAAAGGCAAACACAACATGTGTTATTGCACCCAAGAAGACATTTGAGTACTTTGGCTTCCAATATGTTTTTGCTCCCTAGAGGGCACTTTTGTGAATTTTGGTTCTGGAGTGGCCATCTCAGTCTCCTGACCTCAATATCATTGAGCCACTCTGGGGAGATCTCAAATGGTGCAGTTCAAGCAAGGCAGCCCAAGGATTTACAGGAACTGGAGGCTTTGTGCCAAGAAGAATGGGCAGTTTTACCATCTGAGAAAATAAAGACCCTCGTCCCAAGAAGGCACTTCACCTCATGTCTTTGTTCCCAAGAGAGAACTTAGGCATTTTTTGGCTCCCAAGGTGGAATTACAAGACATTTCAGGTGACCCAATTTGAATTCCAGGCAACACCCAAGGTTGAAAAACACTGCACTGAGTGAAACCAAGCACCTGTGAAGCTGCTGTTGACCGTAACTGAAGTAATGTGAAGTGAAATAATCCTGTAAAGTAAGGGCAGGAAAAGGGAGGACACACATGAAACCAGTTTAATCACCTGTATCTGCCAATACTTGTGTTTGAACACATAAACCTGCCTCCTCTCTACACAGGGACTTAGAGGAGAAGCTGCACCTCGTCAAAAGCCTCCAGCTCCTGACAGTTCAAGCTTTTAAATTCATATTCAGGTTATTTACATATAGCCAAGCCCTTTCTTGGTTAACTTGCTTTGTGGGTGTGAGTGTGTGTGTGTGTGTCTCTCTCTCGCTCACCTCCCTGCAGAGTGTACTCGTTGACAGCACTGCTGTAGACACCCAGACCTGCACCGGTGTATGCAGCCACCTGGATCTGGTATTGTGTCCAGATGATCAGATCTTTCAGCAGACAGTAGTTTGTCTCTGGGCTGCTGATGTTCTTCTCCTGGTAGTCCCCGGGCAGCCCTGCCAGACGGTACCTATACACACGGACACACACAGAGACACACACAAAATAAACCCATATTTAATACCCATATTAGACCTGCACTTAAAGTGTCTTTGAATGAGGAAATAAATCTAGAATTTCTGCTCACGAATGTGAATGCAAATCCAAGAAAAGTATGCTGAGTTTAATGGTTTAACTGGATGTACTCATGGAAATATTCCCCTGAGCAAAGAAAACTGACTGAAATATTTTCAATTTTTTGTGCAGTCTCTCTTGGCTCATGTCAGAATCTCTGGAGAGTAAAAACCTTCAGTGCCTTGTAGACAACGCTAAATAGTGCACCTTCAAGGCCTTAGCTTTAGCAATGGTGATATAAATGTCCACTTACAACGATATATGACTTAACCAGACAGGGAGTGTAATACCACTTGGGTATTGTACATATCTGATAGAGTAATAATCCACGTCAGCGTTTTAATACAGTGCCCCTTCACTGTAGCTGGATATTCATATGTTTTAAAGGCTGACTCAGCGCAGACTGTACGCACACACACACACACACACACACACACACACACACACACACACAAACCCGCACACACTCAACAAGCGTGGAGGCACTGAAGGCTGACAGGGCATCTCTGTAGTGGAGAGAAGATAACCTCTTTTTCTCTCTCTCTCTACCTGACACATTGACACAAAGGCTGGGGGAAGGAGGAAGGAGATAAAAGCTCTCATATCCCACAAATGATACAGCTGAAACCTATGAGTATATCTTTTTTTTTGCTCAGATTCCTCGAGTGGAGTTTGACAACACACTTAATGGGCAGAAAAAACTGTTGTAAGCAAATTGGAGTAAAACTGCAGATGACAGCTGATTATACCAAGTGTGCCACACCAACAGGGGACATGATGGGGAAATTTAAGTGACCAGGTACAAGTATGAGCATCTTATGTCGGCGGGTGAATCAGTGCGAGGATACATACCAGATAAAAACAGGCAGAAACCAATAAAGAGATAAATCTTCAATGTGTTTATTTGCAAAGTTATTCCCCAGACTTGAGACGCAACTAACCATTCTATGAACATCCAAGGTGAATTTTGTTTTATCTGATGGAGTTATCATTCCTTCCTTCAATCAATCATGTTGTCAAAAGTTGGATCATTTGTTAATCTAGTGAATAGGAAGACAGGAAAGCTTTCTACTACACATTCACCGGAAATAAGATACATCAGCATACAGAAGGCAATCAAGATTATGATTTGGGACCTTTGAAAGGCATTTTTCTGGGAGACCCTATTTTTCCACAGTTAACCAATGCAGTAAAGCATCTCAGCACTCAGCTCTCAAACCAAGCTGTCAGTTGTTTTTGCAGCTGTACTTACAAGGTCTTTTGTTAAAAATGTTTCAATTTTGGTACCCTGTTTATCCATCTCACTTCTGCCTCACCAGCAAATCAAAGTAAAATGGAGGAAAAGACATCAGACATCGGCTCTGTCCACAGCAACAGTACCAAATGTACGAGAGAGAAACTAGACAAAATACATTTTGTAAAGCCAGGATTTCTACTTGTTTCTATGTTTTTTGTTTTTTTTTTAAATTTTGTTAAATTCTACTGTATAAAAGCAAACATGAAGGTACAAACGTAGCCGGGTGTTTCCCAAAACCAATTTTCCCCTCATTTGTTTTCAGAAATACTGTTTTCGACACCTGATAGTTGACAAAAAAGGGTCCACATGCTAACGGGCAAGACCATCAAAAAGTGCAGCTCCAAGCATGCCAGACCTATAGGTGGCAGTGATTTTCAGATGTGAAATTTGTGCCGGCCAATCAGAATGAACCCCTGTCATTAAGTCTATTCCACCTAATTTAAACATGGGGCTGGGATCTCTGTTTGGATCAACAAAGGGGTTTGCTCTTCAGCGTAAGCAATAAGATGCAATTGAAGAAATAAGCAAGAAAGAAGAGTTTGCATCAATGTTAAAACTAACACATCCCCATCATTAGTGCTCACTATAAAGTTGCATATATGTGACATTGAAGGCTCTTTTGTTTTAAGGTGTGCCATTTGAGAGCTACAAATTCTGGTTACCAGTGTATACACACTGTGTTTATTATACCACCATAAAAGGGGGGTTTTCCAAAATCTTCACTTTGGCCAGTGTTTTCGGGAAAAAAAATCATTGTGTGTGACTTAAAATTGCGGTTTCAGGCTAACAGGTCTAATATATAAAAATATATGCAGTTCCTCAGACATGGCCCAAAACTTCCCTTACTGTCACAACAGAGAACCTGGGGCAAGTTTTCAACCTGGCAAAAAGCAAATGAGAACCTGAGAGAAGTGTGCTGTAATTAAGGTCATGGCTGCTGCAAGCACAATGTCAAAGAAAGCCTTTAGTAGACACAGGCCATGCAAGATCAAAAGGAATAATCAACTTATGAACTTTATCTTCAGAAAGGGTCACAAACTTTTTTACTGGTCAACTGGAATGGAGCATTTATACACAGGGAGAAAGTTGTCAATTAACTCCATTTGAGTTATAAGGCTTCTGTGTGTGTGTGTGTGTGTGTGTGTGTGTTCAAGCGTACCTGAGTACATATCCTCGAAGGACACCGTTGAGTTGTGGCTCTGGTGGTGGCTGCCACTGGACCATGATGGACTGGTTTGTCCGCCCACTGGCAACGATATTCTTCGGTGGAGCACTGGGGGCTTCCTCCCTCAGCATCAATCTTAAGCATGCACAAGTACACACACACACACACATACACACACACACACACACACACACACACACACACACACACAAACACACACAAACACACAAACACACACACAGGCGGGACAGAAGAGCAAGGGAGACAAATGAGTATGATTAAGTTTATTAGGCCTCCTGTAATGAGAGTATCAGTATTGCTGAAGAAGTGAAAGCCTCTTTTTTCCTGCTGTCTAATGTGTCACTTTAACAGACAGCCAGCACAGGTGCTGTATATCAGGTAGGATGGCTGAGAAAGAGTTTTAGGGAGTGTGTATCTTTATCTTTTCAAGTCTGGGGGTTGGCCTGTCTGAAAAATGAATTATCATATTTGTCATTTGGGATACACAGGACGGATCTCAACTTATTATGGAGTTTCATTTCACAGCTTAAGCAGCTCTGATGAATTTTTATTGAATTCTGGCCTCGTCTCTCTAAGCTCTCATCCTCCTGGTGTGTCTTGAAATTTCATTAAGTCCATTTTACTTTTCATCTCTGGCTTCATTTTTTCATATATTAGAAATCAACCACTGCTGCTACTGAAGGAACCGTTTAATGCATTTCCTCCTATTTGCCTTCACAAATTCACTTTAGGTTAAGCAACTGTTATTCCCTGGCAGCTTGGAACAAGAAGAAGGCAAATCTCTGCAAACTTGGGGTTGTTCGACTCATGCCCAGTTTGTACACCAGCTTGCTAAGTTGAATATGAGCCACACAGAAAGCCACAAACCTTCACCCTTCATTCACTGAGTCCTTTGGCCTAAATTATTACACTCCTCCTCTTTCACTCATCTTCCGCTCCTCTCTTTTTCTCCATGTCCTCTTCCCTTGGTTTTAAGGCTCCCAGCCCTCTCATGGTTGGTGAAGCGCACACGCTGAGCTGGTCAGCCTCTAGCTTTACTGTAAGCAGCTCAGCTAACATAATCAGAGTCATATGGGTTCACACACACATATAAACACACCAAACAAATTCCCCCTAGCTTAAGACACACTGCTACATCCGATGCTCTTTTCCCTTCCATGGATTATGTCTGCAGATTTACATCCCTTCAACAACCCCCCTCGCTTCACCTCTGTGCCCCATGTCTCAGTGAATGATTCCCTATGAGCTATTGAGCCATTAGCTCTGGTTTTCCTCTCTGTATTTGTGTGTCAGAATCTGACTGCGCTCATAAATGTGTGTGCAGATGTATTTGTGTGTGTGTGACTGTGTGAAAGCAGGGGTGTGAAAGCTGTTAGTTGGAGACTTGCGCAGGCGGATATAGAGCACAGGCCAGTGGTTTTACAGCTGTGCTTTACTTCCATTAGGTTAGGCAACTGTCAGACAGCACCAGGTGCTGCAGTGATACACATGTACACATGCACAGACACACAAATGGGCTAATGGACCTTGTGTGAACGAGATGGGCATTAGTGTAGCCGTCTGGAAATGAGGTATATATAATCCTCAACTATGCCACTGCTTGTGACTGAAATTGATGATGCGCGCTAATGCATGTACACAAGTTCACGCGACACAAGCACACACATGGAACAGATGTGGTCAGTCACTGTTTGATTGAATATGCGACACGCACAGATGCACATTGATACACTCATCCTGAAAAGCAGAAACTTCTTCTAAACTGCTGTTACTCTCTCCAAACCCATTTGGGAATTATTATTTCATACAGTGGGTTCAGCATGAGGACATCAACCTCACATAAGAGATTAAATATACAAACCTAAATCCAAGTACGCCTACACTACCACAAATCCATTCAAACACCTAAAAACATTCATACCAACACCCTGACATGTGCTGCAACCACAGAGATAAAAATAAAAATGAATCAAAAATTGCCTAGAACTTTTCCTGAATGCCTCGTGACACACTTAAAAGTCCCCTGTTATTAAGGAAAAGAGGACAGTTTCTGCAGGATATGTGTGTTTTCCTGCGTGTGAGTGAAGAGAAGGCAGTGGGGACATGTGTTTTGTGTGTCTTTGTGCTGTGGGAATTGGTAAAAGTTTTTATCTGTGTCATTTGCCACAGTTTAATGCCCACTGGCTTTGTCCACAAGCGCCAACTCTTCGATTTAATGATGCTAAATCTTTCTGCCTTTTCTTGCACATTTAAATCAACTTCAGAGAGGAAAAGGGAAGAGCAAAGGCAACATAAATAAAAATAAGATAAGCCCAAATCAGATGTGACATGATTTGTTAAGCAGCTGAATATATGAGCTTATTTCCTTCTTGTTTGAACTGCGTGTCATGTCTGCTTTAAATGTTGAGCTGTTTAGCCAGAGGCTAAAAGTTGCACAAACAGAGGAGTCTGGCACACTAAAGAGACTCTGTCGGGGAAAAAAAATCTTTGAGACTGTTTTAACACTGGATCAAAGCTCACTAAGGCACACATTCGTGTATATGCGCTTGGTGTTTTCACTTCAATAAAAAAAGATTTGAAGTCATATTACCTGTCATTGACTGCTTCACTCTGAAAACAGTGCTTCAAAATAAATTCACAAAAAAGTTGTGTGGGATCCTATGCAAATCAAATATTCTGTCAAAAGTCATGTAAATTTTATACAGAGCATGTAAAATGAGAAGAAACTTATCTATTTATGTAACTATATCAAGCAACATGAAGAATTGATTAAACATGTTTTTGACAGCACAATCCAACTGGTGTGTAATACGGTGACAGCAGGTCTTTACTTTGGTTTTCTTTGAACATTTCTTTATTACATTTGGTATGCTTATTTCATGCCACATTTGAAAAGCAAAAATGATAATTACAGCAATTACAGTCACACCTGACACTAATTTACAAGCATCAAACATGAGGTCCCACATTTCATCCATTCAGCAAAAATAAGACTAATAAACATAGAGTAATTGATGGATGAGAGGGCTTGTTATAGCTGATTACCCTTTGTGTAGCTCAAAATAAAAACAAATGTATTTGCAGAAGCTGGGGCTTTGTGTTGCCCAGGGGTCCTGTAGATCAGTAGGGTCAATACAGACATGCTGTTTAGAAAAAAAATAATGAAAACAGCTGATTTTAATTTGGTTCTTGTCTCACTTAATCAGTATCCTATTTCATAATAACAGCACACTCATCACACAATATCCCTGGACATGGTCAACAATAACAGAGTTATGCTCGGGCGGTACCAAGAGACTCAAAACATGCCAAGAAAACATCCTCCATAGCATTTAAAAAACACCACCAACCTAAAATACAGAATCAAGGCTGAATGGATCGATGATTTCAGGCATACGTGAAACTCTGACCCTACCATCTGAATATTGCTGCAACAATTGAGGCTCATCGGACCAGGCAAATTTTCCGAATCGGGTCTTATTCATTCTCAGCTTACACCACGGGCATTTGTTCAGCTTTGGGTAGTCGTAGCTCATCATCACTTCTTCTAAAACGTCGAACTAATGGGGACCATGCAGCATGTTTTCACACTGCAATAATTGCATCTGTTTGTTAAAAAACTGATCCTTCATTTTATTCCCTGCTACATTTTTTGTGTGTGTTGACAGCGAGAAAAAAAGTGAACAAGTAGAATAAATGCTTGTTATCCCTCCATTTACTGGACAAACAATTAGCTCTTCCTAATCTGGTGGAGTCCGTCTGAGACAAAGACTTCTCTCTGCAATTCTGTTAGGTTTTCATTCTATAGCACAAAGTAAATAAATCTCTCCCAGTGTTTGGGAATAGCTGTCACCAGTTAACCACAGATATATAATTCAAGACTTAAACGTCAGAAACCATGAGCGAAATCTCCTCTAAATCTTTAAATCTCCTTATAAACCTTCTAAAGGCTTAATTTTAAGACTAATGTTTTCTTTTTTTTCTGAACAGCTGGGAAATAAGAGCAAAGCAAATTGAGATAGATCCTTTTCAGTTCTGATGATGCCTCAGGTTAAAGGCATTTACAAATAATCTCTCTTTGGACTGTTGATACTTTCTCTTCAAACATGTTAATGGTGTGAGTGTAGTTCATAAAGGGAAGACCCTGTGAGAATGTGTGTGGGTTTCATGTCAGATGGCATTATTGGATTCTTAAACAGTCATTGCTTTCAGCAGTAATGTTTTTAAGCTTTGATCCATCCATGGACACACTCTGATTGCATGTCCATCTCCAACAACACCCTTTTCTGACACCTGTGGGCTTTTCTGTAAAAGAGGAGCTGCTGAGGAGCAAAGATGAAATAAATAAAAATGTTTGGCTTAATGCTGTCATGACAAAGATCCTAGTCTGGACAAGAACAAAAGGGAGATTGAAGAGGCAGCTAGAAGTTCAAACTTTAAAGAAGGCTTTTTGTCATCAATATTACAGGCTCCGTCTCCTTCTTTGCCTCAATCTCCTTCTCTGTGCACATAACAGCATTTTGTCTTGCCTCTCATTTGACGCTCCAAGTGTCTGCAGGACATCTTCCTCACATTGCATCCCTCTCTTTTCCTGCGTGTTAAGTGCAGCACATGCCTGGCATCGGTGACTGCCTATGTGTGTGTGTGTGTGAGTGAGTGTGTGTGTGTGTGTGTTTCTGTGTGTGTCGTCCAGGCAAACATCCAAAAGATGAATAGCAAAGAGCCGGGCATTTACGTAGGAGACAACACTGAAGTAGAAATGTATCCATCTGCACTGATACACTGACCAGTGATGACTTGTCTTTCTGCCAGTGAGCATCAATCCAATCTATTCTCCAGTGCCTCTTACATGCCTCTTAGCAGCCTCTGACTGTGAAAAAAGGCTGGACATGCTCAATACATGCAGAGAGAAAAAAGTGAGGAACTGGAAGAAGAAGAGTAATGACAGACAACTCGCAGAAGAGGATAAGTGAGGAAGAGTTTGAGTCAAAGTAGAAAAAAGATTCAGTGCAGAAAAAAAGGAGAGGAGACAATGGAGGGGGACAGGAGAGTGCAATCTGAGGTGTGTGGAAGCAGCGTTCACAGCTGCTGATGTAGCACAGAGTCGATTTGGCAGCACAACAACTGGCCTCTGACTGTGGTCACCAACTAAAGCTGGAGAAAAACAATGTTTGAGTGTGTGTGTGTGCATGCTTTAAAGTCCAGCCAAATCTGTTGTATGTAAGAGTGTATTTATTCGGACGCATTGTTAGGAGGTCTGCCCCACCTCTTCCAACCCTCTTCGACAAACGTAGGAACAAACACACACAGCTCTTGCACACAAACACACACAAATTGAGACAGCTGCAAAACAATCGGTTTGCTTACAGGTCAGATTTAGCAAACATTTGCATAGATGCAGATACACTAGGGGTACAACATACAAATGCCATTTTGATTCTGCTTATCAGTCCAATTCTTCATCAATTTATTTGTCCATTCTTGGAGTTTTCTTGTTGTAAAAAGTACGCCTTAAAAGGTTTTTCTGTTTTGTGGCTCGAACACCTTTACAGCTTGTGCTCAGTAAGGGAAACTACTGTGGTGATCGAGATTAAGAGTGACCCTGTTAACTTGCAATTTTAAGCCAAATGCATCAGTGGTTGCTGCTGTAACAACTGCTGTTACAACACAAAAAAAATGAAATTTTTTTTTTTAAGTGTTTTAAACAAAATAATACTCACAAGATAAACAAAACCTTTGGACACCTACATTTTTGTCTGAAAGTTGTCATGAATCAGAGCCACCCTTTAAACTGAAACACAGGCAACACAACAGAATCAAATGCATGGCACCTCTGACGTCTAATGTTCTGATGCATGCTTTCATGTAGCTGGTGTTTACACACCTTGACATAACACAGCTAGAGATATTCCCAACTGGATCTGAGTGACATTCATGCAACAGAGAGGCACACTTTTAACTTTTGTCTTATGTCCATAAAAATAACTACCTTGACTGTTTGTGGAAACCCTTGTGAAAATTGACAGCTTTTTTTTTAATCAAAATGATGTTGATCTCCATTCATTTGATCTGATCTACACAAGTCTTGGAAAGAGTCATGTTCCCACAACTACAGACATTTCTTATCTGGTTTGGAGCAATGTAGCCAATCATTGGTGGGGGCCATTGTGGAAATGCTGACTCAAGACGCTTTGAGCGGCCTCACAAACAGCTGAGGGCGCTACAACAGTGAGTAACAGGCGCTGCACTGCTGATTAGAAAAACGCTTGATCTTATCATATTCCAAACTGTTCAGTTAGAAAATAATTAACATAATGATCAGTGTGCAAATAGTGAAATTGGGAATTCCTAAGAATTCACACCACCATTCCTTTTTGAATCAGGCTGAAAGTCCTGTTTTAAATTTTTTTTTTTTTTGCTTGGTGTGTGGTTTCTGATCTTTCTGCAGTGGGCCTCAAGTGATTGCTTGATGAAGTGCATTTTTAGCACTCCCACATAACCTTCATCTCCTTAAACCATATGCTGCCCCTTGCTCTCGACAGGGGGTGCAAGTGCTCATGGGAAACAGGGTCTTTTTCCTGGATACACCAGCTTTTCCTGATAGTCCCCACAGCCCATTTAACTAGAACTGATTCTCCATTCCCAACCCTTCTCATTTTTGTTTGCTGCATAGTTCACTACATGAAGGCAGATTTGGGGGAAAATACACACACACACACTAACAAACACATCCATGAGTAGACACCAACAGCACATGGGATGGGTAGGAACTGCTCATTTCAAAGGAAATGGATTCCAAACAACAATGCCTGCGTGCCTTGTCAAAATCAGTTCCTGTTTTTTAGATCCTGTGTCCCTATCCATGCTCATGTAACACACATAAACAGACACACATGCACACTCTTAGATGCACAAATTATAGTGTGGGTGTGCATTCTGAATCACAGAAAAGCTCCAGTTTATTCTTACCCGCTTTGTGTGATTTGGTGTGATCAAGTGTGTTTCACAGTGATGGAATGGCAAATATATTCTCTATTTTTCACACATCATGGTGTGTTCGACATAAAAAAGTAGTTTCATGCTTTTTAAACAGCATGGGTGAAATAGATTGTGTCTTATTGCCAATGCTAGTGGGAGTTAAGTTTGTCTCATATGTAGGTCACAGACTGAATGTATCTCTGAATGCCAATATTGTTCTCTCACCTCTGCGTCTCACCGCTGTACTGACCCCTGCCCACTTGATTGACAGCACAGAGTCTGAACTGGTACGTCCTGGCAGGTGTGAGCCCGCCCACCGACATCTCTGTCACGGTAGGATCAAGCTCTGATAGGTAAATCTTCCACGGTGAGTCTAAACAGAAGACACTGAAATTAGAGGCTGATAAAATCTGGTAGAACAGAGACTTTGGGACATTTAGGAAATAAATATGAAAACAAAGAAAGGAGGAACAGACCACAAGAGATGAAGTTTAGAAGAATTATAAGAGACCATAATTTGCACCATGAAAGACAGCTTTTTAATGATGCATTCATAAGGAAACTCAAATGCTCGTTTAAATCAATGATGCACAATTATCATCATAACAGCCTGCTGTGTCAGTGAGAAAAATAATGTGAGTCCCATCAAAGAAAGCCCAGCAACTGAATTAGAGCAATTGTCTGACAGAAAAATACATTCTCTTTTTTACAATGGCTCATTCCTTCTGAAATAAAAACCAACACATCACCTAAACACACGCACACAGTTTGCAATCATTGTGCACAAAACTACTGGGATTCAGAGCCAGTCAGACGCTTGAGTGTTTTGAGTGTTTTTCTATCATTAGTTTGGGGTATGCAATAAAACAGCTGCCAAAATGGCGAAAGCAAAAAACTACAAGTCAAGTGATCAGAATATGTAGTAATAAAATTGCCAAACTGCTTTAACATCTGAAAATCATCCATCAGTCTAGCATTTACTGTTCCAAGTGCTTGGCTCTGTTCACCAATCCTCATCCCCTTAGCTCACAGCATGAGAAAGAGTGACTGTCGAGCTACCTCCTTGAAATCTGTTTCTCCTGTAATTCTACCCCCCCCTCCCTTCTCTGTCTCTCTCTCATCTCTTCCTCTATTGCTCATTTGACAAAGCGCCAGCCTGCTGTTCAAACATCTGTGACAGAGAGAGAAAGAGAGACAGAAAAAAGAAAGAGAGGGGGTTGAGGGAAGGGGGGCAATAAGAGTATATTTATAGGGAACCTAGATGTACACATACGCACCAACACCACTCTCCATATGTCTGACTCTTGTAAATGAGTGAGTGTCAGTGCTTGGGAGACAGGAAGCGAGCAGCTGTTTGCTGCTCAGGAACTATAAAGTGTGCCCTGACACACAAACACACTTATACACACACGCTTACATACTGTTTTCAGAGAGCTCCAGCAAATAGTGTAGAAGAGGGGAGTTTCCATCAAAGGGGCGGAGCCAGGACAGGAGGACAGAGCGAGAGTCAGAGTCATTGAGGCGGGCGGTTAGGGAACGAGGAGAGTGTGGCAGTTCACTGAAATGAGAAAAAAAAGAAAGACATAAAGTCAGAAAATTATTGTTCCACTTGTTGATCTTTGGTTGGAGTAATTTTACTTGGGTGCCAAAATTTGACAACAAGGTCATTATTATGATCATGCCAATATGGTGATAAAAGAAGAAACAGCTGGTGGACCTGGAATACACTGCCTGGCCAAAAAATAATCATCGTCTTAGGCGCATCTGGGTATTAGGAGAGGCAGGTGGAGTGATGCACTCATTATACCTTGTGCCTACTGTACAAACCTGTGGGGGTAGTGCTATGATATAAAGTAGCTCCAGTTGGTCAGGTTCAGCAACATTATGTGTCCAAAGAATGAGGTCAGCTGACTACCTGAACATAATGAATGAACAAGTTATTCCATCAATGGATTTTTCTTTCCTAATGGCACAGGCAAATTCCAAGATGACAATACCAGGATTCATCGGGCTCAAATTGTGAAAGAGTGGTTCAGGGAGCATGAGACATCATTTTCACACATGGATTGGCCTCCACAGAGTCCAGACATTAACTCCATTGAGAATCTTTGGGATGAGCTGGAGAAAACTTTGTGCAGTAGTCAGACTCTCCCTTTATTAGTACAAGGTCTTAGTGGAAAGTTAATACAACACTGGATGGAAATAAATCTTGTGACATTGCAAAAGCTTACTGAAACAATGCTGCAGCGAATGCATGCTGTCATCAAAGCTAAAGGCAGTCCAATGAAATATTAGAGTGTGTGACCTTTGTTTGGCAGCAATCTTTTATTTTTTTGGCCAGGCAGTGTATCACCATGAACAAAAGTCATTCTCTGCTTGAAAGTGAAAAAATAAATTAACTTTAACCACACTTACTCATTACAAGCTGTAATGAATGGGAACTTTTCATCTGACTGTAAACTGACATGTAAATGAGCCTCGTGAGGGAACTGTGCTGACCTCCAGCTAAAATGTGTGAAGGTCATTGCAATTCTGCTTTTTAGGACCTAAACAATTAGATAAGAAGTTTGAAGTGGTGAGAAGTAGAGTTGTGTTTCTCTGTTTCAAGCCTGTCTGTTAAGCTACACTAAATTCCTGAATGTGGCAGCAGCTACTGTTGGAAAGATACATCTATCAGAACTATTTCTTTATGACCCACATTTACAATTAATTTGTTTAAAGACAAAACTAAAGGTTTGTCTCAATATGCATGGTAGAGAAACAGCACTAAGAACTGTGATAGTCTGTGTTTGGTCTCAGATCAGTCCCTGAAGACGTTATTCTCTGAAGATGTTTGGACACTCTTCAAAATGTCATACAACTTTGTGCCTCCCCATAATAAAATGACAAAAAGAGGATCAAAAATAAATATTTAAAACAACAAGGGAATTAAAGTGTTTAAACTTTTAATTTGAATAAATTTGTAGAATCAGGATTTAGCTTAAGAAACACAGAACGCAGATCAGAGCACTGCTCTGTCAGCAGAGATAACAAGACTGAAATTCTTAACAGACCATATAACAGAGAAAAACAAGTATACACATTTATTTTGAAAGCATGAAGAACACACATTCCCTCATGCCCAAACTGGCTGCATTACATTTTAATCAAATCATGACTTATTTGCAGAATACCATGGATTTATTAATCTTTTCTGCAAAATAATCTCCAAGAACAACATCAGAATCATAAATACTGAAACATGAAGGCTGTTTTTAATTTCATTTAGTGAAATAAGGGGTCGGTTTTATTAATATGGGTATGAGATTGCACCATAAAGAAGAACAAAAAGAGAGAAAAGCAGAGACAAGAAGTGTGGTGTCACCTTTGTTTTTTTATGTTTGTGTATGCGGGGGGGGGGGGGGGGGGGGGGGGGGGGGAGCAGCAGTCTTAAGCAAATGCAGCAGTGAATGGAGCAGAGAAGGAGTGAGAGTTAATGAGAAAGATGTTTTCTTCTCTGAGCTGACATGATCACATTAATTAATGGATGGGCATAGAGAATGTCAGAGGAACTACCTTCACTCAAAACACGCACATACACATATATGCACAGACACTCCTGGATGGGTCTTGCGGGAGTTGAACCAATAACCTGTTGGTAATTAGTCTGTCTCCTCTGCTGCCAGCGTCTGTTAGCCTCTGTGACCCAGTGATACTGAGCTAACGAGAATGTCAGTCACACACATGGCTTGGTGTGTGTGTGTGTGGCTTATGTGCACACACACTCACACTCATACAGAAATCCCTTCATTTCCTGCACGTTTCTGTGAAGGAAAACAGAAACTCTCTTCCTCCCTCTGAGTTTGACTCGTACAACCTCTTGTCACTGCATAATTCGGATAGACTGGCCTCATGTTTCATCTCTTTCAAACCCTGAAAAACTATTCATATATCATAAGTGCCTTTCTCAGTAAATTTATCAAATGCCTATTTGATAATATTCAACAATATTCCACAATCGGCGTTCTCCTGCAGTGGCTGAAATTAGACTATGTAGATCAGAGGGCGAGATACACTTGAAACGTGTGTGGCATGCTTTAATCTGTGCGCTGGGAATGCCAATTCATGTGAGACCCTCTCTTTGACCAGCAGGGAATGTATGCTCCATGCACGTACTTAATGAATGAAAACGAATACAGCGGTGGTTTCTCAGAGTGTAGAGTGGACTGAAGTTATTTAGAGGGCACCTGATAGTGGATGTGACCTTAAACTTCTGTCTGCTAACTCACTCCAGGCACATGCTCTCACTTTTCACCTTCTATGTATTTAGATCAGAGGGCCTGGCCCTTGGCAGTGCTTGTCTTTTAATGGAAACAAGCAATTATCTAATTAGACAAGGGCTGAGCTAAACTGACACTAAAGCCTCCTCTGATTTTGGAAATGTACTGAATGACGTACACAATGTCCTGCCTCTCCTAAACAATGTTCAGCATAGTCAACATTTTTCAATAACAGGCAGCCTTTCTGTCAATCATACCATCAACTGAAACAGTCAAATTAAGAGAAAGAAGTGACAGCAAGCTCCAAGAGTGGCTTATGGTATGCCGTTAATTCCTAGTGACATCTGCCAATCACTCAGTGACCCCCAACAATCGCTCAATGGCAGCGACAAATTGCCCAGTGGCACTTGCCAATGGCTAGTGACACTTAACCAAAGCTCAGTGACACTTGTCAATCACTAAGTGGCACCTGCCAAAACCTCAGTGACATCTGTAAATTGCTCAGTGGGGTCACAAGTGATTGGTGGGGATCACTGAGTGATTGGCAGATACTACTTAGCGATTGGCAGAAGCCACTGGGCATTTGGCAGGTTCCACTCAACAATTGGCAGGGTTCAATGAGAGATTGGTCAGTTAGTGATTGGCAAATGCCACTGAGTCTTTGGCAGGTGCCATTGAGCCATTTGTAAGTGTCACTAGGAATCCATGGCATGCTGTAAGCCCCTTTTGGATCCAGGCTCTACAGGGAGAGAGGTGACCATGAACCAGTTTATTGTTTTCACATCACAGCCATTTCAGGGAAAGTTAAGAAGAAGATTGATGAATAAAAAGTGCTGTTCACTGGAGAAATTCCAGTTCTGTGTTTCGTAATAAGTGCACACGTATGTCATAAAAGTAACTAAAGCATCCCTCACCTTACTGCGCTAATGACAATAATAATAAGCCAACACATGAATTACTCCTCGTATGTAGATTTGCTCTGTTTGGGTGAGGAGAAAAAGCTGAGATGTAGGGACGACTTCAAGGTTGACATGTGGAAAACAGCTTTTTCTCTGTCTAGAGGTAAAATAATATTTCTGTCTGCATGTTAAGATAAAAATCACTCAACACATTTATTTGATTTTAAGAAATGTTGCATTTTTTCCCCACAAAGATTTATGACTGTTTAAAAAAACATCTGCAAAACTGAAGTGAAGCTGTAGAAACAGCTATGCACTTCTGTGAACTCACATGACTTCCAGGCGAGCAGTGCGAGAATCGTTGCCAGCTAGTGATGTCACCGTGCAGGTGTAATCCCCGATGTCACCTGACCATGTCTGACCAATTGTGAGCAGACCTTTGCGCACAGAGACACGTCCTCCACTGGATGGTAGAACTAGTACACCACCTCGATCCCACTGGTAGCTGCAATACAGGCAGAAAACATGGAGCTGATGCTGTATGCGTCTACTGACATAATTAAAAAAGCAGCATTAGATCTAAAAAAAAATGGGAGAAGGGGTACCTGACATTAACTCTGGAGTCATGAGTGGCATTACAGTCCAGGACAGCAGTGGTGCCTTTGATAACACGTTTGTCTGTTGGAGGCACAGAGATGACAGTACGACCTACAAATCAAAAATAAAGGAAAGGAGAAAAAGGTGAGGTGGAATTTAGCTGTTAAATATAAAATGTTCTGTATACTTTTGAATAAAATGGTACCATTTAACGTACATGCTCTTGTAAGTGTCCTAAAACATTTACCGTTCTGTAGTTCAGCTCTAAAAAAGAAGCTTGACAGCCCAGAGACATGGTTTCTCTCTTACACACGCAGACACAAACACACCAACTGGTTCGTTCATTTCATGATTCATGCTTTGTTTTGATTAGAGTAAGCCAACTTTTTACAAGCAGGTTAGATAAATTGAATTTGTTCACAAAACCAATCACACAGCTTTTAATTAGCCTGAGCTAATGTTATTAGCAATCTATAAATTAATTGGTGTCCTGAGCCTTTGTAAGTCTGTTTAGCTGATGTTTCTTGAGCAGACTAAGTGTGTATTGTTTGTGGCGTGTCACATCTTACTCCAGACGGTGAGGGAAGCCGTGGCGTTGATGGTTCCTTCAGAGTTGGAGGCGATGCAGGTGTACTCTCCTGAATCCTGGAAGCTGACTGGCTGGATCTCCAAACTACCAGACTGGAGCAGAGAGAACCTGGGAACCTGCATAGAGCCGCTAGCTAAAACCTGTGATCCTGCACACACAGCAGCAGTGAGATTGATATTAATAACACAGCCCTGAGGTTAATGAAGCAATTTCATCATGATGTTTGTGCATGTTTGTGTATTTTCTCCGTGTGTGTCACAGAGTGTTGTTTTCTGGTACCTTTCCTCCAGGTGATGGCAGGTTTTGGGGCGCCACTAGTCTGGCAGGCAAACAGGGCTGTGTTCCCATCAGTTACTGTTTGGTCAGATGGGGGGGATGTGAACGTGGGGGCCATACCTGAAACAGGTGGAGAGAAGAGAAGGCTGGATTGGTTTCTAAGAAGACAATAGTTAGTGCAAGAGTGGAGCCTACAAAAGAGCAGAGGAATGGAAGAAGAAAGAATGACAGTGAGAATATTGTGAGAGAACATTGTGATTGTGAGAGTGTTAATATAAAGTGTAAATAATTTCCTTTGTTAAAGAGTTTGCTCATTACTTGGTGCTCTGTGAGTGTGCATGAATGTGAAAAAGTGTCAGTATGTAAGTTTTATAAGGACTTTGAATCACAATACTTGATAAACAAAATAAAACTCTGACAAATCGCAAACTCCAGGGAAATAAAACAGCCCACTGAAAAAAAGTCTCAGCAGAATATCTGAATGATTGACTTTCACATTGTCATAAAACCTGACTGAGCAGTTTGTTTTTCAGGTAAGGCAGAATCTAAGTGTTTGTCTCACTTGAACCTTGGATTCAAAGTGACTTGACAAAATAAAGCTGAGCAAAAAGTGATTGGAGATAAATTTCTATCACAAATAAATAAATTATATTGAAGTGTAATTTTTTGCTGCCTCTTGGCCAGGACTCCCTTAAAAAAGAGGTTCTTAATCTCAATAATAATAATAATAATAATAATAAAAATAATAATAATAATAATAATAATAATAATAATAATAATAATAATAATAATAATAATAAATTGTATTTAAGGGCGCCTTTCATGGAACTCAGGGTCACCTTACAAGAATAAAAGTGCATTAAAAGAGGGCTAAAACAGATATAAAACAAGCAATACAATACAATACAGTGCAATATAATACAATAAATTACAATACAAAACAGTGCAATGGTTGGTGAAAGGTCACACGGAGTAGGCTAGCTTGAACAGATGGGTTTTGAGCCTGGTTTGAGTAAATGGGACTTTCCTGATTAAATAAAGGTTAAATAATTTTTTTTTCATGTATAATGAGGTTAATAAGAAAATATAATGAAAATTAATCTAATTTTTAGAAAAAAATCTTTTTAAAGTTTTGTTTCAAGTAAAAACAAACAAACAAATAATGTATTTTAAGGTTGCAAGATGTCAACCACCATTTAAAAAAGAAAACTTTTTTGAAGTTTTAAAGGATTAGCATAATTAAATTGATTGAGAAAGCAATCTTGATTTTTTTTAAAAATGTAAGAAAAAATAGTGATGAAACATGAGCTTATGCCAAAAATTGACAAAGTGATGAAAAGTCATTACAAATACATAAACAATGGCAACAACTGTGGGTTATTTCCAGACAAACAGTTGAGAGCAGACATGTACTGTAAACAGGTATGTTTTGGAGTGTGTTTGTCATCCAAACTCACTGGAGACTAGAAGTTGAGAGTACGCTTGGGTTTCTCCGGCAGCGTTGCGGGCGATGCACTGAAATATTCCTCCATCTCCTGGCTGCACCCGACGCACGGTCAAACCGGTTGCTGCGCTGATCTTGTACCGAGGGTTGGCCAGTTTGGAAAGTGGCACAGCGTCTTTGTACCATTCTATCCTGGGCTGGGGCATGCCTACACATGAGGGTGAGAAATGAAGAAATAAATGTCCTAAATAACAAACCACCTGACCTATCAGCTAAGCAGAGCACTTAAATCTTTCCTCTCTGTTAGGCATTCTTCTACTTTAAAAATGCAAACAGGCGTAATGACTGCTAATAACATATTGATTGCAGGGTGTAGGTGGTAGTGTAAGGGTAGCAAATGGGGACAAAAACTGCTCTGAATAAAAGATGTTTGGAAAAGCAGCTCACCAGTCATCTACAGTATCAGCTCCACCGGCCTAATGGACATGTCAGATATGACAAGAGGAGGCTCATTCAATTACTCCATCTCCATACCAAAGTGTTAGTGTTTCTGTGTGTGCATGCATGTGTGTGTGTGTATGTGTGTGTGTGTGTGTGTGTGTGTGAAAGAATAATAAATTCCACACTTTTTCTGAAGCTGCTGGTGTCAGTCTTTCACAGACACGCGTAAAGTATTTTTCTCCCCTCCTTGTCTTGCTCACTCAGGTCACTCTGCACTCTATCTGTCTCTCCTCCTTTGCTTATTCCTTCTCAAAGCCTC
The DNA here is from genome assembly GCA_008086565.1 of Thalassoma bifasciatum. Classification (NCBI taxonomy): domain Eukaryota; kingdom Metazoa; phylum Chordata; class Actinopteri; order Labriformes; family Labridae; genus Thalassoma; species Thalassoma bifasciatum. Next base: position 1,713,110 of record RPOG01000010.1, read on the forward strand.
CATCCCTCTCCCACAGCCCTCAGGACGTTGCTATTTAATTACACTGCCACTGTATCAGATTACTGAGGAGGAACTTAAACTAGCCAGTGAGAGAGGGAGAGAGGTAGCGTGCTGCATTTTTCAGAGTCATGTCCAAATATATGGTCTTGTGTAATCCATTTTAAGAACAAGAGCAATTTTCAGATTTGGTCCCCGCATGTCAGTCATAAATGTACAGTCACTGTCAAAAACATTGACTTACTTAAGTGTGCTCTCACTTAAAGACATCAAACCTCAGCCTTGTTTAAAGTTAATGGAGTCACACATGGACAAATTGAGGTCTCTCTAAAAATATTAGACCCAGCAACCTTGAAAAGATTATATAATTTTCATGTAAAGATTTAAAACAATAATTTGAGATGAATGTACATTTGGTTGCAAACAGCTACAACTTTGACCCTTCACATGATTTAGTGTTTGTCAGATCATCTGAAACTTCTGCTCTTCTACACGCTGTCCAACATTAGAGGTGAGGGGGGTGGGTGTGACAAACTTACAACTAAAAACTGACAAACACATTCATATTACACACTGTCTGACAAAGGTTTGTGGAGGGGAGAATGAAGGTCAAAGAAGCTGTCATCTTACCCTCACAGTGCTGAATCCATCAGTTTTTGACATTTATAAGTTTTATGACCTTTTCCATTACATCAAACTACACAGTAGTTCAACCCTAAAATACCTTTGAAGTGAAGTGTTGATACCTGTCTCTCTTTATCTGAGGGCTTTTGGGTGAGTTCATCCACGACTGATATATCTTTTATCTTTGGATGTGATCAAATGTCAAACACTTTTTTCATGTTTTATTCTTTGAGCTTGGTTGATATCACATTGACACCTTTAATAAAGTGGAAGAGAACTTTGAATATCATCGCACTTTCTGCTCTTTCCAATGACTCAGAGCACATTCATACAGTGATGGTACAGGTCAGGAAACATTGAAGAAATTGCATCATTTCCCTCTAAAAGACTCACTCAGTACGATCAACACACAAAGCTGATTTCATAGTTGTAGGGTTTACATTTCCGCACAAAAACACCTATCATGTACATTTGAGTGGATTTTAGGAAAGATCTCCTCACAAGCTACTTCACTTCTTGTTCTACCAACCTTTTAAAATATCAAATTCTTGAAGTTTTATAACCAGAGCACTGCTCCCAAGAAAAGTCACATCATTTCAAACAAAGCGTACCTGTAGCCTGGCAGGGGATGTCCACATTCCTGTCAAGATCTGCCATGATCCTCCTCTTAGGTTGAGCAGTTAGAGTCGGACGTTCTGCAGAGAAAAAAATGTGAGAAAAATAAAGGTAAGTTATTTAAAAACCAGGAACTACAGAGGAGTATCAAGGCCAGGGATGAGCAAAGAAGTATTCAGAGAAGGAAGTTATTTTCCTCATTCATTTTGAGCTGCAGCTGAAATTTTGAGAATGACATCAACGTGTCAATTAAAACATGAAATTTAATTTGTTGAACAGACAGCTAAACATTTAAGTGTCTCTGGGTCAAAACATCTCACTTAGCAAGCATCCTGCTGTCTAGCTCTCTGTGTAAGCAACCATGAAGAAATCAATCTGTGTGTCTTAATGCGGCTATTTGAAAAGTCTGATTTATTATCCCAGCTTTTGCTATTGTTTATAACTGAAAATGTTACTCATGTCAGTCAATAACATGTCAGTAACTTGTGAATGATTAGATTAGCACATGGCTTCATGTTACCTTAAGGGAACTTTCAAGATTTTTTTTAGTGATTAAAACGGTGCTAAAGTAATAGACTTCGGTCACCTGTTATTCTGCAAAAATACTTATTTTAGTCCTTTAAGACTGATCTGTAATGAAAAGGCATAATCTTGGGGAAAGCTGCTGAAAATACAGAGCGCTGCCTCCACTTGGACCAAGAAACCATTTCAATGTGTCACTAATTAGCACAGACTGTCTTCTCCAAACTTTACTGCAACTTTCTTCTTAATCTTCTTCTCAGGGTTGAACTTCTTGAAATTTATTTTTGACTTTTTCCTCCATTTATGACTTGATTCTCAACATTTTGACTCTATTTTGTGCGTAGTGGAAAAGTATTTACCTCTCTTTGCTCTTTGTCTCAACCTTGGCTCCGATACTTTTCCATTAAGAATAATATTTATCAAAATACCATCAGATTACCTGAACGACAAAGACCAACCCCCCCGCTGATGTGGGCAACAGATCTGAAAAACTAATGATACCCTCAAAGAAGCTTCAAAGCATGTGCAATGATTAAAGAGCTGAAAAGGAATCCTGGAAAAAAAACATTTATTTGCCCTCCCTAAGTTTTGATTGTTTAATGAGGAGGAGACTCTCAGTGGAAACTTAGCTCTGCATGAAAAGCCCCCTTTAGCAGCATTGTGTCCCTCAGCATCTGAGGTGTCGTTGTGAGGTGGGTTTTCTGTCTACATGATGACTTCCACACAAAGCTAACGGTTTCCCATAGGACCCAATCTTCCTTTAATACGACTCTATTTTGCTCTGAGTGACTTTCTTCTCTTCACATCTTGCGCAGTGTTGCTTTAAATGCTGTCGGCAAAGTTCCCTTAGCCTCAGGACTTAATAGACACTATTTTTGTGCTTTACAGTGATCACCGTATAAGCAAAATGAAAACACAATCAGGCAAATGTAGCACACCAAAGGATTATCGTCTATACTACAATTATATAACCCTTATTTTTTCAAGCTTGTTTAAAGATATCACAGACATACAGTCATTTTGATGCAAATAAATATATAAATCCCTCAGTGCCTGTGTTATTTCTCTCAGCTTCCCCTTTTTGCTTTGCAAGGTAGATGTGAAAACTGAGGAAACAGTAGCAAGACAGACTAAAAGCTTGATCTACTTGTATTTTTGTGTCGCCTGTGTGGGAGTACAGTATAGACTTCCATGTTGCTGATGCCTTTGCAGATCTGTACTACTTTCTTGTAACTTTAAACCAACACAGCTCCTATCGCTACTGAACATGGTGGGGTTGCACTCAGCTTTTGGCAAGTGAGAGAGCGCGATGTGTTCAGCGAGGATAGAACAGTAAAAAGCAAGAGACGAGTAACAGCCGCGCAGCGTGACCCTGATAATGCAGGTGCATTAATCACCTCAGCTGCGGTGAGTGAAAGAACCTAGAAGCACAGCAAAACATATTTGGGAGCATTTTGGGTTGATCGGGTTTAAAGCTCTAAGCTTTTTTTCATTCCCTACCGTCTCCCAGCAAAACAAGGATGAAGAAAAACAACAACAGCAGATGTATTGTTTGCAGCAGAAGTTGTCTGTACAGTATACAACACAAGCATGCGGCGTCATACATATTCCAATAAGTGAATCTGGGCAGAGAAGAGATGAAATTGAATAATAAAAGCCTTTGAGGCTGTCTCTGTGTTTGTCATAGACATACACTATTCTGTTAAGGAATCTTTTTCATCACATCAAGGTCTGCAGAAAGAAAAAAAAATTAAGGCAAAAGCAGAGACTCAGTATCAATGCATTAATTCTCCTCTATTCCTCTGATGCAAATCAATGTATGCAGACTTTGTCTCTGAAAGCAGGCCTTACCAGCTCTGTTGGCCCTAATGAAGCAAGATAACACTGAGAAGGAGCAAGGAGAGGTATAAAAGTTGGTGTTAGATTGTGTGAGGGGGCACAGGGGTATAAATATTCAGGCTGGCCCTTTTTACTAGTGAGTATTCTATAGGCGTGGGTAGTTTTCTTGCTCTGTGTTAGGTACTCCTTCGCTCTAGCAATCACTGCAGATCAAAAAGACGCTGACGAACTAGGGGGAGAAAAAAGTTTCGCTTCATCAATCACAAGCTCCCTGCCCAAAGTGTGTTTGTGTGTGTGTGTGTGTGTGTGTGTGTGTGTGTGTGTGATCGTGTGTGATCGCATGTGTCGTATTTTATTTACGCACACATATCTAAGACGGAGCAGACTGTGACGAGAGCGCCTCAGTTCGAGTGCAGTCAGTGTTCGCCTATTGATTGGCGACTCCAGGGAACAAAACCAATTTAGGCACAGGGGCAAACGGGTACGGGCGTCTGTGGTGGGGTTCCCTTTTATGTGAGAGTGCCTATAGCTGTTTCCCGCATGAAGAAACCAGTGTGGATATGCATGTAACAGCTGTTTGTGACCAGAATGGGACAGTTTGGTAATGGGTATGGAACAACGTCATAACAATTTAAATATTCTCATAAGCTATTCTTCAGTATGGGTTGTGGTTACAGCAGCAATTGCCAGTGCAAGTAAAACAGTATGAGAAAAGATACACAGTAAATAAGCACTTAAAATAGGAGGAGATATGTACATCAAGGATTTGAATTAACAGTCTTACTGGTTTCAAAAATGGACAAGTAATAAAACTATAATTAACTATAACCAAAAATCAACAATTCAAAATAATGTAAAATTTGGAACTCACTCCTACAACACATATGTGACTGAATTAAAAAAAACATCTATTCTCTACTGCTTTCAACTTATAATGACTCTTTAAATTACGTTTTAGTAACACATCCTATTACAGAGCTGATTACTTGGGGAGGGTCAGACGTTATCATGAGGATGACAGTTCTCTACTGCTCTACCAGAGGTGAGCTACAGTGAAGGATCTTCAGTCAGAAAAATTTCCTGTATCTGTCCTTGCAAACATCAAGCTTTGGGAACATGGGAAATTTTTCCTGCCAAAAATTAACTGGACAGCAGCAAGCTTTACTCTTGCCTCAGTCCAACTATAGTTTCCAGAAGAATCTCAATCAAACCCTGGAGAAGTACCCCATAGAAAAGGGAAAAATTACTAGAAAGGGATTCAAAAGGTGCGTTGCGTTCAAAAGGTCTAATTAAAACTGAATTCCTGATGTTGTTTATTCTATTTTAGTTAGACTTGTAAACATAAAACAGTTTACTGTCATTTTAGAGCGTTGGGTTTTTTTCTAAGTTAAATGACGTGTTTCTGATTTTTTGGTTTTACTTATCAGTTTGTTTTAGTTAATCATAACAACCTTTGTGTGGACGGCAGATTTAGCCAGAGTATTTTCAATAATAAATATAGAGAGAATAACTGAGAGTATAAGTAGAATTTTAAAAAGAGGCTAAGGCAGAAATAAAGACAGAAAAAGACAACATATGCAGAAAACATGTCACTTGCTCTTGATTGGCAGGACCTTCCTTAGACAATCATGATTTAGTGTGTGTGTCAGTGGCTGCCTTTTCTTTTACCTATCACAGTCAGTTGTGCTCGTGCCTCCACAGGTTTGGCTGTGCTGTTGCTGACTGATGCTTCACAAATATACAGCCCCATGTCAGAAGAAGTAGACGTGGGAATAATGAGGCGACGCCCATTGGTGAGCCGACGGCCTTCACGTTTCCATGACACCACGAGGTTGTCGACTGGTCTGAGAAAAGGACAGCAAAAGAGCGGAAGAACAAAGAAAGTAGAAGGAGACAAGAAAATAATACATGAGACAAGTGGATTTGTCAGAAAAAAGTGAAGAGTGATGTAATGCGTTACACTGTGTTAAATCCATCAGTTTGTGTGTCCGTGTGAGAGGAAATGAATGATGACAGTCTTTGACTGTGAGCTTTCAGCTGTACTCAGGATGACACAGATTCAGACAGTTACTCCTGATCTGGAGGAAAGTGAATGAGCTTTTATGAAACGTGACATTCTGTTTTGGAAAACAACATCAAACACACTTTCTCTTAGAGTATGTGTGTGAATTTGGGTGTAAAAACATTAGCTTTAGGGGGCATCAGCTATCATGGTATATCTTCCTAAATTTTTAAAGTTTCCAAGATTTACTCCAAAAATCTGATATAACAGTCCTTTATAGTCCTGGTAATGCTTATTTTAGATCAAACCCTAAACATCTCAGCAATCTACCAGGACTGCAGTGATGCATACGACTGATCAATGTTTGATGGGTAGGAAAAGCAGATGCTATAAAACTTCAACTCTGTGCTCAACCACACTGACAACTCTCCCCTTCTTCTTCCAAACTTCATTAGAAAACTTTCTCCCTTTCAGTTGCTCCCTTGGCACAGAATTATCTCTCTGGAGTGAGAATTTTTCTGAGGGTGCTTTTCTGATATCAAAAATAGCCACTGTTAAGTGGATTGTGTCTGTCGGGAGAAATGCAGGAGACTCAAATTTGTTAGCAGCTCAGATATCATTAAAGCTTGTCGCAAATCTCAAAATAACTTTGTTGAAGAAAACTCAGTTTCGACCACATCTGCCCCTTTTTTGAGGGGAATATTGACTGATGCTGCTTTGAGTTCTTTTACAGTTCACTCTAATTATACTCACACTATTCATGAGTTTTTAGGTTAAGCTATTTGATTTTTGTTTATCTTAGGTAATGCCAAGTGGTGAAGAGCTGGTCAAATGTTGCATAGAAGCATTTTATAGGATTTCAGCTCTGAGGGAACAAAGCAGCAGGACTAATCCCGACTCAATAATGAAATCCAATATAAATCTTGTACAAATAGTTGATGATTAAACTACGACATGGCATGTTGAGCAAAAAGAGCCCAGAATGATTCAGTTTGTTGTCAGATAATCCAGTTAACCAGTGTTTTATCATGTCAATGCATCATAAACCTTTGCCCCATCAAGGCTGAACTCACTAGAAGATAACGCTGATGTTACATTTGACCATGTCAAGAACCGACGAGTTTCCTGTTGAGTGAGGATGTGGTGATGGGAATTCAAACATACAGTTTTCTTTCAGGGCAGTTGACTGAACCAAACTTTGCTCCCACAAGAGGGAACAAAAAGTGGACAAACTTTCTTTGTATCACTTTGAGCAACCTCTGGCTTTATGAGAAAAAGTATTGTAGAAGGTAAATTGCACAAGCCATCTCTTTTAAATTTCACAGAAATACAATGAGACTTTCATGCAAAGGAATATGAGGAGTAATAATCCAAAAAAACTGTATTTGTTTCTCAAGGGTATTGTTTCTTGAAGTACACATACGTGGAATCAAGGTTAGTTGCATTTTTTTGTACCTCTCTACCCTAAGTAGAATTTTCTGTAGGTGGAAAACACACTGGCTGCATCGTACTACACTCCTCCTCCTCCTCTTCCTCCTTTGGCTGTTTGTGTTTTGTTTAACCTGTGAGTGTGTGTAGGCATTAAGTATTTGGCTTGGGCTACAGGGACTATGAAGGTGTGTTTGACTTCTCTGCTAATGTGGGTTGTATGGGACTTTGATTAAACTTCTGTTTGAGTTAACTTAGCAATTGTGTGAGCGCGCGCGTGTGTGTGAGCATGTCAATGTGTATGATGTGCTGCAGCGTGTCTATGCTCTAAAGGAGGGTTTGCAGCTGTAATAGTGTCCTTCAACTTAGATACAGAGATCAATCATCCATATTATGTGTGTTTATTGTTTCATGAAAGATATTTACCTTGCATTAGCAATGCACTCCAGTGTCGCTTCACTGCCGGCCACCACTGTTGTGTCTTTGGGTCCAATCACAATCACTGGAGGCACAACTTCTGATTCAGGATCTGTGACAGGATATGACAAAAATTCAAGACAGTTAAAAATAAATCTCTCCTACCAGCATTATCTCAAAGACAAACAACAAACCTTTCTCTGTGACAATAATGAACTCAAACTTTTTTGGGCTTACAACACTGCTTTTTCCACTGTAACTTTGAGCACAGTTTCCATTATTTTATCTTATCTCAAGTGTGGGCAGTTTGAGGTACTTCTTATCCCCACAAACAAGAGGTGGAGAAGCAGGTATAAGCGATAAAAGCAGAGTATAGAAAGCTCTGAGGTCACTGGTCATAACCTAAACAGAGAAAATCCTCTTTGTAATGCATGTGCCATAACCTCCTGGCTACTGTGGCTCCTCAGTAGGATTGTTATTTTTGTTTTATTGTTGTAGCTATGAGCAGTCTCCACTGACATGTTGTGGTAGAGATAAAACTACGCTGTGCTGGAAAAGATAGACCATACTGCCTACGTTTCCAATCCTCCTCTCTTTCTCAATGTCATATTCTCGATTCAAGACAGACGAAGACAGGAAGTAAGGAGAAAGCAGTTGAAGAGGTTTACAGATAACAAAAGAATGAAAGTATGTGAAGGGGGATTACAGTATTTGACTGTCAGTGCAAACAGAAAATGACAGAATTTGCGACTGAGAGCAGATGTTTCGCTGTCACAGTTGGACTGAAGAGGGAAAGTTTCAGCAAGGTTTCTTTTCACTGCGTCTTAACTTCTGTTTTCTCTTGTTTGAGGTAGATATTTTCATTCTTAGACACAAGCTTTACCCGTCAAGAACATAACCCGCAGTCAAACCCGCTTTTTCTTTGATAATAGTTTTGTGAGTGTGTGAGCATGAATCATGGCACAAATGGCTTCAAATACAAAAACAACAGAACACAAAGACCGCCATGAGGTGAATGAGAATTACTGGACTTTTCCCTGCATTTGTCTTTTCAAACCCTTAGTCGTGCATGTGAATGCTCTAAGATCGACGCAACAGTTCTGGTTTGATTAGGCACGAAATTCTAACTTTGATTCTTGCCAAGGTGTACAAGCACTGTAAATCTTTATTTGAAAAGTATATCCATCATCAAAAAATGATTCCCAGCTGCAACGTCTACTCTAGTCTCACCAAGTTAGGAATGTAAATGTTATAATTGAGAGAGATAAACTAGGAAAAGCTTTTGTAGTTGATTTAAGCTGTTGCAGAATGGCTTTGATTACAATGTGTGTCCATGAAAATCAGAATGTTTAACACTCAGTATTTCTATGCTGTTGATTTTAACTTTTATATGTACAATTTCATATTGTTTTGGGCTGTTTTTCACTTGCAGTGAGTTGAGCCACTTGCTTTATAATTTTCAGTATGTCTAAGTTGAATCCGGCTGTATTTATTGAATACTCTGAGACTGTGACTGCTGACTCTGTGTGATGCACAGTTCATCTATCTGAGTTAGTTACTTTAACTAAGTAGCTCAAGTGTTAAATAATAAGCGCTTCCTTTCAATACTTTCCTGGTTTACCACTTCTTTGTTTCTTCTGGCTTTTACTGTTACAAATATGACCATATTAGTCCAGTGCTCTGGTCTTTGCTCTGGCTTCCTGTTGCTCAGAGAATAGATGTTAAAAGAGCTCTGGTTTTGGACAAGTCCTGTCATGGTTTAGTGCCAAAGTACACCTCTGACATGTTAGAGCCATATGAACCAACTCAGACTCAGGGAGGGGTCTCCTGCTGGTGCCCAGAGTCAGGACTAAAATCGGTGGGACTGCAATTCAATTTTATGCTCCTGAAATCTGGAACAGTCTTGCAGAAGATGCGAGACGGGCCTCAACCTCAACAATTTTCAAATCCAGGCTGAAAACAGATCTGTTAAGCTTTGCATACAACAATTGCAAGAACTGTATCCGCACCCCTCACTTTTAATTTATTAATCAATGATTATTTTTATGTTTTTTTGATTAATTTTATTTTGCCTTCTTGTGATTTTATGTAGCTGTAAAGCACTTTGAATTGCCTTGTGCACAAATTGTCCTCTACGAATAAATTTTCCTTACCTTGCCTTGCTGCTCGTGGGCTTCAAATTGACACACACTCAAGTTTACTCATACAAATGTGCTTATCATACCTTTGTGCACTTAAGGGTGATGTTTGGTTAAACAGCTAGAGCTTAATACTGCACTGGGCATCTTTTTATCCGGCACACACCAAACGTTGTAATAAGAGCTTGTATAACTGCTGCCAGACCTAAGATCCAGAGAGTCTCTTTTTCTTGTAATCACTTTGACGCATGTGACATCTGCCTCATAAAACTGTATACAAAAGTCAATTATGGCACTGTGAGAAATGGTTAATGGTGTTTCACAGACCACGTGATACTGTGACAGCGATTTGTGTGAGGGCTATTGATTTTTCCATAGCTAACCAATGAATATGTAGATGTTCAATGAGGGAGGAGTAGGGACTTCAAATTAACAGGCTGGGTCTGACACAGGCTGGTGGAGGGTTTGGAGGAAAGACAGAGGGAAGCAAGGAGCACCTTTGATCTCCCCTTTGAAGGGAGGAAGGAGGAAAAGGTGGTAATTAACTCCCTGCTCCTTTTGCTCCTACCCATTCTCACTCTCTCACTCCTTTTTTTTTCAATTAGAGAGAGAGAAGGAGCCGAGAAGTCATATCCCACTGTCACAGGGTTTAAGATATGCAGGTACGGGAAGACAAGGGAATGATCTCGCACACACACACACACACACATGCAGACACATTCATATTCACTGTACTGTTGTGAACATACTGACACTCTGACTCATAGAGGAGGTGTAGTCATTAACAGGAGGTATAACTGAGGTGACACAAAAGGAGCAGGGGGAGGCAATGGCAGAGGTCTACACACACACACACACACACACACACACACACACACATGCACATATGCACACACGCACATATGCACACACGCAGAGATTTAAAAAAAAACAAAAAAAAAACATTACATTCTGTGTGCCAACAGAAACTTCTTGGGCAATTTCTTCAAATCGGAAAGCTTTGGTGACAGATGAGTGAAGATTGGTTGCTGGATTAGGTTCAGGATTTAACCCCTTACACCTCACCTAATCTGTGTTAAGTACCAAACTATGCTCCAAAGCATGTAACAAGAGAACCATAAGGTCAAAATTCATCAGTGACACCTCATTTCAAAGATTTAAGTCTCAAAATTACAGCAAATGTCAAGCTTAACACGTGGCTAAAGTCTACATCAGGCTAAATGGATCTGAAATGGGTTTTTTTGTAACCATTTTTGAAAAACCTTGTCATCAAGATGCTCCACGTCAGACATAAGACATCCACTACATCACTTCTACACCTTGCCATCTCCATCTGGGTGAGATTTGAGCTTTCTATGTGAAACCTTGCAGGTTAGAGAGTTTTTAGTCTCAGTTGACCAAACACCAGGCAGAGTTGTACTCACTGTCCACACTCTTGTTCGTAGACTCTGTGTAAACAAAACCAGCATCATCAGTGCTCAGCGTCCTCTTTTGGGTCAACTTTGCACAGCAATAAACAGGTCTCGTCAATGGTCTAAATGGCTACAGCTGACTTTGCGTGGAGAGCAGGGCAATTGGCCATGTTTACCAGGTGTGACAGTCAATGAACGACCCTCTTATAGAGCTGTTACGCAAGCCCACTTTTTGCTATTGGTCAGTCAAGCAGGGAGCACTTGTCGGCTTTCACAAGCTGTCCTGGGATGAAAACCCGGCAGAAGAGGATGGGTCACTTTAAAGGAGCAATTTCACTTCTTGGAATAATCTAATGAAACAACACTTTGATATGTTTAAACTCTGAATTCCTCTGGTCAAAAGGAGAGTGAATGTCCAGGAACAGACGTGACATTATGACCCCAAACAGGCAGGTTGTCTCAGTTGTTGTGATCGCAATTCAAGAGATTCTTACACTTACTATGTTTTCTTTGTCAACTACACTGGAAAGAAACTGTGACTTGGACTTAAGTGCAAAGAATCTAAGCTTTTAGCACTCTCTTGTTTGACAAAGACGTCAACGATCAGGTCACAGACCACCAGGCGTGGCATAAGAGGTTAAAAGCAGATGAAGAAATAGCTGACAAGGAGAGGTAAAGAGAGGAAGAGAAAGGTGTCCATCAGCTGTCCGTAGAGACAGAGGTCAGACAGGGATGAGTCGTAATCAGAGGAGGCTTTATGGCTGCAACAGCACCCAAGGATAATGCGCATACAGTGAGGTAAACCCAGTTATGTTGGTCAGTGAGTCTTTGGGGAGCAGACAGACAAATCAGGCCAGCAGGAACACCTGTATGACAAGGGAGAGCACGCAGAAAAATGCTCATAAGAGCGAAAATGTAAATGGAAAAGCACAGAGAGGCTTTGCAGATGGTCTTCATCTTCCTGGAGTGACAGACATGATGGTGGAGGGATGGGGGAAGCAAAATGCCATATGGTTATGTGATCCATACTCCTCTTTTCCCTCAGTCAGCATGTCGAACATCCTCTTCCTCCGGGGAAATCTCATATCGTTTCATCACGACTCTATTCTCTCAGTCTCCACAGCATGTCTCCCCTCCCCATTATCCTCTTATCTCCTCCTTTTTGTTGTTTAAACACGGATTATCAAATTAGTCTTCCTCAGCTTAAACCCAGAGAAACATTCATACAGGCACATAGTGTTTGACTATGGTTGTGTGTGTGAGAGCGAGCTGCGGAAGCTTAAAAGGCTCCCTGTAAAGATTCTACAAAGAGAGTCCAGAAGTTTAATCTAACTCTATTGGATTCCTCATTTAGCAAATGAGAAACACCATGTGGCAGAGAGAGGGAGAGTGTGAGAGTGATGGAGGGCAGAGAGAAAAGCAGGGAGGGGTTATGGATAAAAGGAAGAAATATCACATCAACAACTTAGGCCTGAAAGGCTTCATTAAAGAAAGAGTGATGATAAAAGGAGGGATGTTAGAAAAAATAAATTAATTTTCTGAATGTGCATGATGTGGGTATAATTTAGCAACAGAGAGCCCATGATGCAGAGCAACATTGCAATGCTTTTCCCGTCCATGCAATCACTTCTGATTGACAGTTAAGTGCTGATGAGGTGACGTGGCTGTGTGAGAGGGTGTGTGTGTGTGTGTGTGTGAGTGTGTGCGTGATACTCGAGTCAAAGTTGAAAAATGAAATCACGATGGGAACTATAAAAACAGGGCTGGTATAAGGATTGATGCAGCTTTAAGGCAGGAAAGAGATGGAGATGGATAAATAGAGGGTGAGAGACATACGCAGAGGGGGAGAGAGAGATGAAAGGCTACTCCATCCACAGATTAGACTGTAATCCCTCATCGAATGGATTCTCTCAGATTACAGCTTGTATTCCTATTAAATCTGCCAGTCACTCCACACTCACTATTGTGTCAGTGAGTCAGCCTGAGTGTGTGCGGTGTGTGTGTGATCTCTCCATGAGTGGAGTTCTGTGTGTTTTAAGCTTTTCAAACAAATCTCTGCAGAGACCTAGAGAGCAGATGGATTGGCCAAAGGTTGAATGTGCACCTCTTTGCATCATTGCACACACACATAACACTCACACTCACACCCACACCCACACACACGCACATACAGACATAAACACACACATACACACACACAGGGGGGTGGGGGGTGTTAGCGGACTGTGTATTAATAGAGTCGTCAGGCAGGTATCTGCAGGGTTCACAGCCAACGTACACAAATCACACTGAGACCGCAATTCACAGCAGAGAGAGAGAGAGAATGAGAGCGAGTGAGTGAGGTATTTTGAGAGGCAGGAATAGGTTGACATAAAAGAAAATAGAGCACACAGGAAATGAGAGGTTTAGGAGTAAAATGTTGAGCTTTTCTGAATACTTTAAGGACTTTTTAGAGGGTTTTCATAAATAAATAGAGAGTAGAAGGTGATCATTTGCTGCTCTCTCCTGAGAGCTACCTCGTTTGTGTCTGTGTGTGTGTGTGTGTGTGTGTGTGTGTGTGTAGGAAAGTAAGGTAAGTGTTTGTGCATGTCACTGTGCTCATTAATGCTGCATGCTGACAGCTAAGTGTCATCATCTGACTGCACTTGCCTTAGAATGGCAATATAAAACCGCAAGTCACACACCCACAAACACACACACACACACACACACACACACACACACAGAGTTATAAAGCCACACCACACCAGGAGTTGCAAATCCAAACCCCAGGGGAAGACAGACATAGACAATAGGAAGCAAAGAGACGACTGGGAAAGATGCCCGATTTTAAATATTCATCCCTTCCTTCAGCTGCCAACCTCTCCATCTATCTCTGTCATGCCATTGCACAAGTGATGGAAGGGGGAGCAGGAGAGATCGCGTAGAAAGAAGAAGGAAAAGGAAGAAACATAGAGTCTGTAGTAGTCATGGAGATGCAGGGCAGAGTTTGAGCTCTCGGGCACTCGATTATCGTTTGGTTCATTTTGAGCAGTCGCTCTTTTTTGGCTTGTTGACAAAACCCACTATGACACTATTTCATCATGACTACAGTGAAACAAGGGCGTGTGCTGTACCTTCAAGCTTTGAAACTTTTGTTTTGTTACAGTAGGGGAAAAAAAGCTGTTTTGTTTTTTTTCACATGAGGTCTAAAAAGTATGACCGTGACGGATGCTATTTTATTTTTCTAAGAAGAAAAATGGAAACAATTTGTCAGGACTGTTCAGTATGTGACCATGAAGTAACAATGAGCAAGGCCTCAGCCAGCAGCTGCTTACAGCAACAAAGAACTCTGCATCATATGCCATCACTATTTACTCTGTCACAAGGTCCAGTTCACAAAGCGCATTGCTTTATTGACGATCAAGTACAAACATGCTTACAAAGATCTGCAGCTCTGTGTAGTTTGATTCTGTTTCATGTGACATTGATGAGCTGTAAGCATCCCTATACCCTGCAGTGCAAATCAAAACTCTAGTCACATGTATGATGAACTGGATGGGAAGGGAAAGTCTGAAGTTTTCTGTTTTAGAGCTGAATTATGACTGATGTTGTGACATATTTTTTTTTAGTTTACACTCAGCCTACTTACTTCTGAAAGCTAGAAAAGAGCAGCTTGTCAGATTGGGAAGCTAACTCATCTTTCTCTGATTTTTATCTGAACATTAATATCAAAGAAGTATTTGCAGGCTTTTTGCACAGATATGTTATTTTTGGGTCATCCAGAGGTGAAAATGTTGTCTCTGTAACTGAAGACAAGAGAAAATGCCAATAAATACTCCAGCTTAAATACCAACAACCCTCAGCAGACGGTAAAAAGTGTCACTTCAACCACACAAAGCTATTAGTGCCAGCTTAAGTGTTGGTGTTTTTAGTAATGGCACATTTGCATAGAGAGAGGCATATTTTTCTCAAAACGAATGAGTAATGGATCATTTTAATGTATGCAAACATCACCGGTGCACAGAGCCGCTATTTGCTCAGCGGTGCAGTTTGTGAAGCATTTAACCCACCCTCAGGTGTGATTTGAAATGGCTTTTTTTCTGCTGTGAATCAGCAGGTAGAAGCTTATTAAACATCATGGGAAGAAACACGAGTATCTTGGTGAGGTTTTACAGTCGAGTCGACATTGTTTGTGAGTCCACTACGACACCCTTTTCCCTGTACACAAACAACCTTCTATGTTTTTCTTCATTTTAGTCACTCAGTCAAGTCCGTCAGTTGAGTGAGTGGTGTAAAAAATTTCGAGGTCATTATAGACTGTGTGACGCTAGTGATAACACCAAGTACTTACGACAGTCACGACTCGAGTGACAATTCCTGACACCCAGCACACCTGAGAGCATACACAAGAAGGAAATTGATTTTACCATCTCGATCCATCCAACAATCTCTGATCTTAGAAACTTCATGTATATGGTTGTTTATCTCAGACTTTTGTTGTGGCCACAGTTTAGTTTCAGGAAAGACACAGCACAAGTTCTAGGGCTGTGTCCTAATTGAAAACCTATTGTGCCAAGAACTTCAGGATCAGAAACTAACCCCTGACTCGAACATACCTAAACTTGTGGGAATTCTTGAAAAAACGTCTCACCTTTTATGTGGAGGATATTTTATTTCATCTGTATTTAATTACAATTGAGCCTAAAAGTTTACACCCCCTCCAGCAGAATTTTTCTGTTTTTTTTTTTTTTACCTTTCCTCAGAAAATATGAATGGTAACACAAAAAAACAACTGTGTTTAAACTTTTTAAATCATAATGACAACAGAAACTTCAAAGATGACCCTGTTCATTTTTTCATACTGTGTGTGTGTGTGTGTGTGTGTGTGTGTGTGTGTGTGTGTGTGTGTGTGTGTGTGTGTGTGTGTGTGATTAAAGCGAATAGATCATAGGTGAGGATGGTTACTTTTAGTAGACATTCAAACACATTTGTGTTCACTTTTGTGCATTTATTAGGCCAAAACCACCAGAGTTCTGTAAACTTTTTGGCAGGTTCATTTTTGAAGTTTCTGTTGTCATTATGATTTAAAAAGAGTGAACTATATATTTTTAATAAATGTCTTCACCCAACCACTAACCATGAGTGATAGAAATGATTTTGTATTAAAAAGGCCAAAAAAACAGAAATTGTGCAGGGGGGAGGGGGTGCAAACTTTTAGGCACAACTGTATAGCACATGTTTATTTTAAAGGCAACATATTATTTTTTATGTTTAATTTGAGTAGAAAAGAAGATGATGCCAGAAAATTAAGTTTTCAAATTAAGGAGAAAATCATTCATTTAATAATGAAGTTAATCAATACTTTTGAAGAATCATCAACACGCATAAGTGAGGGAGTAATCATGGTGGGACAAAAAGGCTAATAAGACAAACAAGGAATTCTGATTAGACCCCACTCTGAGCAGTAACTCCCAGTGGATGTTAACATAATCCAATGTTGAGGACATGTGGGAGTATTTGGGTGGTGATACTTAACTCATATACCCCACAGAAGTAAAAATGAGTTAAATTGAGAGTAAAAGTCAAATGTGAACCTCCAAAAAGTTCAGCACTAAAATCTAATTTTGTGTGTTAAATCTATCATACTAAAGAGAGTCCCACTCTGTGAACCAGTAGATAACCCTGCTTTACTCTAACAATGATTATTTAGAGCTTACAGCAGGTTGAATTCAAGGTCAGAAGTTACAGCTGTATGGGTTTTATTATGTAGCTCTGAGGCATAAACACTGAAACCTGCACTGAAACCTGTACTACATCCTTGACAGGATGTACTAACCAACTGCCAATTAAACCGAGAAAAACAGGCAGTCGCTCCAACCCTCAGGTCACAAAAATGTTTGGCTCTGCTTAGACAGAGCAGGAAAGACCATCCCTGAAAGAAGGAGCAGGACACATAATGTAAATGCAAATGTGTTGCTTTACCTGATGACCCGCGGTTCTTCTTGCCAACTGTCCATCAGCCCAAGAGAATTAAATGAAAAGAAGCGGGACAAAAGCAGAGAAAGGGTAGGGGAGTAAAAAGGAGGAAAACAGGAGAGATATAATTTAGATTTCAAGTGCTTCCTCAGGGTGCAACAGTAGACAGATTAGGCAAATACACTTTTAAGAGAGCCAAAAGAAAACGCAGGCTTTCACAAATCAGCAGCTCTAAGGTGTCTCAGAGTAAAAGAGGTACAAAACACCAAAGACGACTTCAACCCCATGAGAAGAAAAAAGCCTGGCAGAGGAGAGGAGAGAAAGAAGATGAGAGAACAGCATGTTATCAAGAAGTCCCGTGATAGAAGACCTGTTTGAAGTCCATCCATCAAGTACCAGCAACCCCATTTTGTCTTCCTCATTCACTCTTTCTTCCACCTCTTTCACCCTCTGTTTGTCATAAGTCTAGAGGTTGAAACACCAAAAGTTGAAAAAAGAAGTGATGATGCTGATATTACCTGGTAGAAATTCTACATTAACCAGTCAATTATCAGTACAGAGCTTCTTCCAACTCCCATTCAGTCACTCACTCACAGGTTTAAATACAACATGTGTTTGGGTTTGCTCTGAATGGATTTGTGTCTGTGCGCTGTATAGAAGTGAGTCAAGGCCTTAAATTAGATTCTGGTGGACAACATCAGCATCACAAGAGCTTTTTTATCCAGCATATTGGAGGAACACAGTCAATAGGCAAAAAGAAGAGACACAGTAAATGCAAGAAAAAATAACTGAAGGACAAAAAGATTTAGAAATGGTTTGCATATTTTCAGATTTATGAAGGAGGAAGGAAGGAAGGACACTTTTCAGAACAGAAAGGAATGTGGGAAAAGTAAACAAACCTGTGCAGGAACTTGACATTGAGTGGATTCGAGATTTCATTTACGTATATTATTTAACAAGGACACAAAAGATTGTAAGACGGTTTAGCTAAACTGGGTAGAAGAGATGAAAAAGAAAAACATGTGAGTACAAGTGGAGACAGAAGGAAAAAGAGCTCCAGTCACTGAGAAACTTGAAGGAAAATATTTGCAGGTTTAAAAAGAAACTCCTTGTTGAATATTAAGTGCAATCAAACTATTACTGTTAATTCTGAAATGCAGAGCCCCACAACTTAATAAGGCCAGGTACTTTAAAAACCTCTGAATAAGTTGATTAGTGTTTGAGAAGCTGTCTTATGTAAAGTGCAACAAATTGTGATAAATAGCTGAAAATATGCAAACATCACAATTAAAGGAATGGATTACTTGAGAGCTTTAAAAGTAACCTGATAATAGAGTTAATAAATGGTAATAAAGAAAGTTACTTATGTCAACTCTTTAAAGAGATCCCTCTAGAAGTTTCGCAAATTATTTCTTCTTTTAGAAAAGCCATATTTGATTAAAAAAAAAAGAAGAAGAAGCAAAACACTTCATAAAAGATTATTTGAAATTTTACAAAGCCACCATATAACTTTTTTTTATTCAAGTTATTTTGTCAAGGCACAAAAACTGGGTGATGTCCCCTGGAAGAGACTCAAAGAAATTAATAAATAATAATAATAACAATAACCAAACACACCTCAACACATTTTTATACTCAAACACTGTTTTTGTTGCCAGATAGCAGCACTTTGAAGTCGTTTCATCCTAAATGCCAGTCAGAACACACACATACACACACACACACACAAGCAATCGCGTATGCCCACAGGCAAACAATCAGAAACAGGCAGGCTCTAGTCCGGGGGGCATAAAACTCAATGTGTGTATTCAAATGACGTGTCACACTGAGTCATCCTCAGATTCAAATGGGAGCAGAGAAACAATAGGGACATCCAGAGACATTAGAGAGCACCATCTCCTCTGTGTGTGTCTGTGTGTATGTGTGTGTCTGTGTCTATGTTCAAAGTATCTGACGTGCAAGAAACTGACTTCACTGGACACATTTTACAGTTACTTTCCCATCATTCATTGTTTTCCGAACCTTAGCCAGAGCCTCTGAGAATCTGTTGTCTTAATCACTTTGTGTATTGATTAACATTTCATAGCACAGATAACTACTGTAGAGCAGGTCTATGATGCTTCTCTGATCCAAGCATTAATGCTGAATACATATTAAACAGGCTACGACTCAGGATCACAGCCGATGTTAATGTGATGTGTTTAAATTACAGTTTGAGGTGATGTGAAAGTATGTGAGTGTGCCTGTGTTTCAGCCTTGAGTTTGATTTGTATTCATGAATTCACTGTTGTGTATTCAGCTGCCTGAAGGACCTACAAACAAGCAGGTCACCATGTCCTCTGTGTGTGCTCTCAATATGTGTGTCTCTCTGTTTGTGCGAATACGACAAGGATTAAGAGTGGTGTTNACAAACAAATGTCAGTCAACAGATTAAACAAATAACTGAGTCTCATCACCAACAGAAACTTCCCAAAGAAACAGAAATTATACCATCCGTGTCTCCCAGTGAACCCCAATGCTGCTTCAGCTTCTGCTTCTCATCTCCTTTGTGTTGTGGGTAGCCAACAGGTGAAAAAAAACCTCTGATTGAGCTGGGCTGTGACTTCTTCTCCTGTCAGCCAAGCCCTTCAGCCTCTCTCCTCCACCAGCTGGGCTGGAGGCAGCGCTGCACCCTGACCTCTCAGTTTTAACTGAACAGTTACTTATGTCAACTCTTTAAAGAGATCCCTCTAGAAGTTTCGCAAATTATTTCTTCTTTTAGAAAAGCCATATTTGATTAAAAAAAAAAGAAGAAGAAGCAAAACACTTCATAAAAGATTATTTGAAATTTTACAAAGCCACCATATAACTTTTTTTTATTCAAGTTATTTTGTCAAGGCACAAAAACTGGGTGATGTCCCCTGGAAGAGACTCAAAGAAATTAATAAATAATAATAATAACAATAACCAAACACACCTCAACACATTTTTATACTCAAACACTGTTTTTGTTGCCAGATAGCAGCACTTTGAAGTCGTTTCATCCTAAATGCCAGTCAGAACACACACATACACACACACACAAGCAATCGCGTATGCCCACAGGCAAACAATCAGAAACAGGCAGGCTCTAGTCCGGGGGGCATAAAACTCAGTGTGTGTATTCAAATGACGTGTCACACTGAGTCATCCTCAGATTCAAACAATAGGGACATCCAGAGACATCAGAGAGCACCATCTCCTCTGTGTGTGTCTGTGTGTATGTGTGTGTCTGTGTCTATGTTCAAAGTATCTGACGTGCAAGAAACTGACTTCACTGGACACATTTTACAGTTACTTTCCCATCATTCATTGTTTTCCGAACCTTAGCCAGAGCCTCTGAGAATCTGTTGTCTTAATCACTTTGTGTATTGATTAACATTTCATAGCACAGATAACAACTGTAGAGCAGGTCAATGATGCTTCTCTGATCCAAGCATTAATGCTGAATACATATTAAACAGGCTACGACTCAGGATCACAGCCGATGTTAATGTGATGTGTTTAAATTACAGTTTGAGGTGATGTGAAAGTATGTGAGTGTGCCTGTGTTTCAGCCTTGAGTTTGATTTGTATTCATGAATTCACTGTTGTGTATTCAGCTGCCTGAAGGACCTACAAACAAGCAGGTCACCATGTCCTCTGTGTGTGCTCTCAATATGTGTGTCTCTCTGTTTGTGCGAATACGACAAGGATTAAGAGTGGTGTTTGTGCCTGTTGTACAGTACATAAACTCATATCTGCTGTACCTGTTCGTGCGAGTGTAAATTCTGTTTGGTTATCTCCTGACCTGTGCAGGTGTCACCCTTCAGTCCCCAGCTGTGGGTCACCTATTTACCACTGCACCCCCAAAGCCTCTGTGACTCACCCATCCCTTGCCTCCTTTCCTCTCAAAAAATAGCATCCCCCGCAGGGCGATCTCTCCATTTGCACATGAGCAGACACCACTTTGCCCTTTGGTGATGATCTATTCCCTTGACTTGTCCTCCCTTTTTGCCCACATCTGTATCTTCTGTCACAGATTCACCCCTGAAGCTTGAAAGAATAAATTTTTTGACAAAACATTTTGGTCTCTCTCTCTCTCATCTGTTGAAAACCTAGAGTTCGACCTCAAAATCCTTTCGGTTCCAATTTAGCCTGTCAATCTTCCGCTTGTCCTCACTTGTCACTGTGGTCCTGAATCATGCCCTAAAGCTTGCACACAACGGACACATATCTGTTTTGAAATTCATATGGCTACACATCTCCAGGACTGACACTTTTGCAGAGAGAATCAAAGAACCAGTCTTTCACACGCACGAAGACACATAGGACCTGATCTACTTAAAGTTTCCACGAACAAAATTACATGCAACCTTGAAAGCATGTGCAAAGCTGATCGAATAATCGGGTGCACCACGGATTGTGTCGTGCAGGTTATCAGAATGTGCAAAATACAGTGAGGAAGAGACACAAATGTAGTCATTAAGCACCCCCAAAGTGATTTATTAAACCTGGAACTGTTTGCGGTCGGTATTTTAGCATCTATCTTTAGCAAGTTTAAAAGGCAGGTGCAAACTGAAAGAGTGTTATGCAAAAACAGCCGTGGTCAAACAAAACGGACAGCTCCACAACACAAGAGGTCTAAAACTGCAAGAAAAAAAAGTTGAAGTCTGTAATATGATTTGAACTCTCTCTCTCTCTCTCTCTCTCTTTCTCTCTCTCTCTCTCTCTCTCTCTCTCTCTCTCTGGGCAACGGGTTGGCACAGACTTGCTATCTAAGAACGAATGATCATGTCAGTGGTAAAATTCTGAAAGCAGCATTTGTTTCTATGTGTTTTATTGCTCTTAAATTTAGATTATTATGTGGAGAGTCAGACATCTGGATGGGGAGAGTGAATGAAAAAAGGATAAAAATAAGATTGTGGCACTTTTGTCAATTTACAGGGGTGTCCCTTACGCCAAGGTCTAAACATCAGTTTTGAATGTCTGAGACGATTCAACACTGACGGTGCACAATAAAAGCAGTTAACATCTTTGTGAGTAAGTCCAAGATCAAAATGTACTTCAGCTGAGTCCTGAAGTGTCATTTTTATCACATTAACACAGAAGACTGACTGATTTCTGTTGTGCTGCTGAGATCTAGCGCGCATGAGAAGGTTTGTCCACATGTGATATTGACTGTGTCTTTATTTTTATTTCTTCCACCTCAATCTCCTACTCCATGGCTTCAAACATAATTTTTTGTCTACAGCCTCTCTGTTCTCTCAAACTCTTTATGGAGACAGACATAGCACATGCTAAATCCTTTTTTAAACAGAGTGATCTGCACCTAATACCAACTGCGTACACTATCATAGTAGATCACAGGCAACATGTACACTGTTAGGGCAGGAATTTTTTCAGTTTGTACACGCAATTAAACGCCTGTTATTTGGAGTCTTCATAGATCAGGCCCATAGAGTTGTATGTTAGAAATAATGTTTCTGTGAAATAAGATGGATACAGATTGCTTATCTTCAGCTCTGAGAAATTCTTAGAAGGAGAGAGAGAGGGATGATGACACTTTGTAGTCTTCCCATCGTGTAAGTCAGCTCAGAATTTAGCCGAGTCATCATTTATTAACAGCATAGAAATAGCATGTGTGCAGGTTCACGTTTAAAATCTTTAGTACACTTTGCTCCCCTTTAATTTGGGTCAACTCCATCTTTACAGATTCTTTTCTCCATAAATGTGGTCTCTGTGAAGGTTACATCTTCCTACTGTCTGCCTGCTTTCACCAAAACACTGGCAACAGTTGACCTTTCCAATTTGCCATGTCAATCATCCAACACAGACAAACACACACACACACACACACACACACACACACACACACACACACACACACACACACACACACACACACACACACACACACACACACACACACACACTCACGCACACAAACAGGCATTATTTTCAGCCAAGTCTCAAGTACACACAGGTAAAAGCTGGTGTCAATCATTCTGGCATGGAATCCCAAATGTCACCAGGTTTTGACATTCTCTTTACTCACAGTCTGAAAGAAAAAAAAAAGGATCTCTTAGCTCTACCCTTCTCACTCCTCTGCTTCCCTCTTTTACGCTCACATGATTCGCAATCTTCTCTTTTCTCATTCTTTCAAACCTTAACAAGTAACAATGGCGGTATGAAAGAGTGACATGATGAAACTAGGGAATGGATGGAGATGTTAAAATCAAACTGTGAGCCCAATGATGACAAAAAAAAAAGAAACCTGATTTCTGATTCATCCTATTCAAAAGGAGAGTGCTGCTTCTGCAAGTTTTAGCTCTGACAGGAGAGGCAGAGTAGAAATATGAAGCCTCTGATCCTGTGGGAGACATATCTGAGCACCAAAAAGAAGAAATGAGGGATGAAAGACTTGAAGAGACAGGGGAGAGTTGGTACCAAAAGGTGGGGCTTCAAAAGACACTGATGTGGGGCAGCTGCATGCCCATTACCGCAGCGTGAAATGCCAGATGGAGAAGGGACCGGAGGGACAGAAAAGAGGAGACGCATCATTACTAAATCAAGTCGTTATCCTATTCTTTATCCAGACTACTGCAGGGTAATCCCTTATCTCACACCCCTTCTTCACCGTCACCAAATACTTGTTTTAATCTCTCTACTCCTGTGCTGTCACTTCTCTCTGTCCCACAGAACTGTTAGACACCCTCACTGAAAGTAAATAAGCCTCATGCACAAGAGGGTGTTGAATTACAAGTGCCTCCTTTAGAAACAAGTGGTAATTGAGCTAAGCGTGCTCTTCTCCACATGTAGTGTCTGCCGTCGATACAGTCCATTCATTTTCTCGACAGCAGTGAGTGAAAGGGACCAGGCGTGGAGGAATGTGACAGATCAGTGTCAGGCAACATGTCCTGGCATTTCCTCAGGCACTTCCTTTAAGGCTAAGCCCCTGGCTTACATACTTGCGGTCTTCGGAGCAGAGTTGAAAATGTGGATACTGTATTAAGAATTGAGTAATCTCCACTGGGGGACTCCCTCAAAGAAAACCATGCAGCAACTAAACAACTGCATTATCACAGTGTGTTCGTCTGGGCAGCAAAAACAAGAAATATATGAATAAGTAAATGAAAATTTGATTCGAAATAAGAAAGATATACAGGTTAAGCTGGAAGACAAATCTTTAGTCTCAGGCTAGAATCAGAGAACTGAAATTGCACAGGAAAACAACTGCTCTGGAGCTCGCAGAACAAACAGTTTTATCCTCAAAAAGTGAAGAGACAACATCAAAAACAAAATCAACAAGAAGAGTTGATACAATGCTACACTTAACAAGAATATAGTTGGCCAAATCACACCTTAAAAAATTATGTTGCATGCTTTCCTTACAAAATTTTATTTTCTTATCTTGAAAATTTGGTTGGATTATGACAAAATTGGTTAACAGTTTTTCATAATTAGACGTTTACTAACATGAATGTTTTCCTCAAGCACCTATGACAGACTAACGGTAATATCAAGCAGAAAATCATACTTTCAATACCTTCTATGTCATCTTAAATTTGAGCCACAACCAATTTATTTGTGAGAAAACTAAAAATATTTAATTATTTCACAATATTTTTCTCAGATAACACTCAAGGAAACTAACCTTGGCTTTGCCAAATACTGGATGAAGCCAGGGAGTCAAGCCAAATCAAGCAGTCCCCCCTTTAAACACCTTTTACACAGTTCACATCATGATCATGCATTTTTTTAAAAACTGATGGTATTGTGTTACAAACATTAAACCTTGTGGAGAATACCTGTCCCTCATGACCACAAACAGAATCCCCCTGAGCTGAATGAGCCAGCTAACAGGACAGATGGTATTAAGGAAGGCTTCACAGCTGCATGGAAACTGCATATTGTGGATTCTGTTGAAAGTAATGGAAGTTTTGATGCAGGACGACAATCAAGTCCATTGTCCCTCTGAGACAACCTGGAAAACAAGCCGTGTCTTCTATACCCTTGTGTTTTAACTTGCTACAGAGCTGCATGGATGCTTACGACAAGGTGATTCTTGCGCTCTGCATTTCAGTTTTCTATGTGCTGTTCCGAAGGAGCACTTGTAAGGTATTCTCAGATAACTTGCTTTTATTTACCATGCCTTTATCTTAGGCATAGTAAATAAAAATCTAGTAAGTTTTTATGATTTAATACATTTAAGATCGTTTTATAACTACTTAATTTGCCTTACTTTTTTTCATGGCCCAGAATTGTGATGATCCCACATCTGCAAACATCACTGATCAATAACAAAGAAAGTAGCTGAGATGCAGCTTAAAAGAAATCAGCCCATCACAGTCTGGGGAGTCATCACTGCTAATTGTTCCCAAAACAAACTCATGATACTAATTGAGCCTTGTCATTACTCTTTAAATTAACAGAAAATATTGCAAAATGTTCATTAAATTCCCCTGACTTAGGGGGTGACCCTTTCAAATTGCTTTTTATTGCTGTTTTATATCAACAGTTTAACTCTCCAAGATATTTAAAGGACAGAAATTAAAAAAGCAAATCTTCATATTGGGAAAACTAATTTAGATTAAATTGGATTTCTGTGTCCATACAGGAAAAAGAAAATCTAATCATTTTGTAATAACCACCCAAAGCATTCTGTATAATCTCACCTGCAAACATGGTCTGTTTATCTGGATTTGACACTATTCTCATTAAGGGGTACTTTCTTGTTAAAATGCACTAATTACTTGCAAACTAAAATTTAAATTCTCAGCATGTTATTCTCTTTTACTTCTTCTTTTCTGCAGCTAGAAATGCAGCCCTCTTATGACAACGTTCACTCTGACCAAGCGCATGTGTGACTGTTTCCTTATATTTCAGTATGTATTACTTATGGGAAAAGAACAGTAGGGATTTGCGTCTGATTAATGGTGTAATTGATTGTGCGGCTCAGAGATTGATTGGTCAGGCCTGGCTATAACACATTCATTATAAAAGCGATAGATCAGTGAGATCTGGCTGCAGCTGTTCAGCCTGGCTCTGGACAGCATGGCCTAGTAATGGACATCATCAGTCTGTCTGTGGTGTGGATTACAGTGTGTGTGTGTGTGTGTGTGTGTGTGTGTGTGTGTGTGTGTGTGTGTGTGTGTACCGCACTCTGTGAGAGCTTCACACTTCTCCTCTGTTCTTCAATCACTCCAAACAAGCAGCCAGACAGGAGGGAGTGCAGGGGAGGGAAGTAAGGATGAGGAGGAAGGAAGAGATGGGTGGAAACTATTTTTGGATTAAAGGCCCTGTTGATCTATTCCTGTTTTCACCCCCCAAAAAAGTAAAAATCTTGAGCTCTTTACACCCTGCCTCTCTTTCTTCCTCTCTCTCCATCCCCATCGTCCTCAAAGCTTAACCAATTTCGCACTTGCCTGCCTTCTTTTTTTCTTCAACTTTCTCTGGTATCCAATCCCTCTCCGTCCTCCTCATCTCTCTTAGCTTGGCCTCACCCTCACTCGCTCTCTCTCTCTTTTTATCTCGCCTTCTTTGGCTAATTCTTTGCAAGTACTTTGTTTGCCCTGAAACCCTGATAAAAACTCTGCCTAACATCCTCGTGGATAGCACAGAGGACAAGAGGACAAACACACAAACACTTCTGTGAGGCTGTGTGAGTGAATTTGTAAATGGGAGTGGAAATTGACTGTATTTACGCGAAGCTTTAACAAATGAAGACTGCCAGGTGAAATACACCAGTCACAGATTTTCAGAAACCAGTAAAAAAGTTATTGAACAAATAAGCAGTATGTGTGCTTATAAAAACTAGTGAATTTGAGTGTTTGTATATAGAGCTGTCCAGATGACATGACAAAATGTGTATTAGTTTGGAAAATGAACCTAATCTTTTTTACACTATGGGAACTGGTATCAGTTACTTATCATATGTAATAGCGCCATTATTTCACGTCAAATATTTCACAACTCTATAAGATCAATTATTGGACTCAATGGCCAAGTATATTCCCATTGTGGAGCAGCAGCATTGTGCCCGTTGTAGACATACACACCGTTAATATTTCAGACAACTGCTATGTGTCATTGTCATACAAAAATAATTAGCAATTAGCCATCTGCAATTTTGAGTCATAAGAACTTTTCGATGGCTTTCTTTCTTTTAATGTAAGAAACTTTAGTGTCTAGAAAACTCGTTTCCATACTGGTCTTTGCAATAAAGAAATCTCAACAAATACCTTGTTTTGTAGCCTACAAGTAACGGAGTGACAGGAAAGTCAAGGGAAGTAAAGCCTTTTACACTTGCCAGTGTTTAAATGATTTAAATTTCAAAAATGACAATAATAACACCATGTATTGAGATAATTTGTTATTTGAAGTTGTTGAATATTCGGGTTTGACAGCAGTCAACAACAACACCGACAAGATTCATGAAGAGTTCTTCATCCTAAGAGCTTTATTCTCATTTCACAGAGATGCAAGACGTAAACCAGATAAATGGACCACCTGTTCAGCCTAATGAGCTACCCGCAAACTCGACCGTTTTTCAGTTTATACCAAGAAACATGATTTCATCAATGTATCCCTTCACACACACACACACACACACACACACAAACAGGCTCAGACACACGTGATGTACCAAGTAAACCACAGACAAAATCACCCTCTGTTCACCTCTAGTCTTTCATTAAACATATTTTCCTCGTCCCCAGCACCCTGTCTCTCATCCCTTTATTCATCCTTTATCTTTCCTCTGTTCCTTAAATCTAATTTCTTCTCCGTCTCCCTGCCCCATCACCCACACCCCACCCCCTTTCTTTTCCACTTCTACTGGCTCAAATCAACATCCTCTGAACACTAGCTTGTCCATTAACCTGCGTCAGCCAGCAGGACGCACGGACACACAGAGACAATTAATGTGTTCACATGCACACTAATGTTTCATTTATATTCAGGATACTCTGAAAGCTGTTTAAAAAAGCCTGAGTATATCCAGTCAGTGCTGATACGAGCTGGCATATGAGTCGCGTATCCCGTTGGGTTTCTCAGTTTGGCGTCCTAAAGCCTCCTGCATTTTCACACAGTGATAACTATCAAAATAAAGCAGCACTACTGAACACAGTGGGAGGACTGTAAAACGTCTGTTGCCATGTTCAGTGCATGAAGTATGAGGCCTCAGCTGGAGGGAAACTGCCTCTCAGAATACAAATGTTCATGCACACTCAGTGAGTGATGCATGCACTCAGTCTGGGGGTTGCGTGGGGTATTGCTGGGTGGTGTTAAAGGTAGTGTGACTGACAGGATCATTAAAACGAAAAGCACCACAGTACCAATCTGCACACTTGAAACCCCTTTCAGCTTCCTGTGTGTATATGTGTATGTGTATGTGCGTGTGTGTTTAATGTGTACTTGTGCATTTTATCCCCCTAAGTCAGATGAAGTATACCTGTCCAGGTATTTTATGTGGTGTCATCATAAATCAACATTGATAGTACCCCAGTCATGTTTCAGGCACCTAATCCACAATACCAAAGATTTATTCTCTCACAAAATGTACACAAAGTGGAACATTACAGATTAATCCTCTTAAGATATACACATAATCACATTTATACATTAAATCAGTAGTGTTAACATCGACAAATTGGATTGGACAAATGGTTCGTAAATGCCAGGCGTTTAAAAACAGGCTGTGTTTTGATCCCACTGGTGGTTTTGGGGTCCAGATGTGAAAAAGCTGGAGAAAATGCTAATTGGGAATCCAGCAGAAGAATTGGTAAAAAAGCAAAGGGGCTCCTGCAGAAACCAGTAGTGCAGGTATGAAAACAGTTAGCAGATAAAGAATCTAGACCGGTGAATAAAACAATCCCAGGGCACCACAATAAACCACTAACTCATTGCTTCACAACACCAGCACTCACAATATAAACTGAAATAGTCTGAGTATATTTTAATGAATAAAGCCCTTGATTTATGTTGATAATCTCTGACATGTAAACAGTGAGTCAATCTACAGACTTATTCTCAATCGCATGTGTGCCTCCATTTTGGTATACAAAGGCCTTCTTTCTTTTGTAGCACATTGTTGGGAAGGAAGAGATATCTGGTAGTCCAGCTCCTACCTTGTGAAGAAGAAAAACATTGATGAGACACTGATTTCATTCATGATAGTCCTTTTCTTCGCTGTTTTGGCAGGCTTTAACTACAAGACCCATTTCTTTTTAGGAGCATTTGATGTGTGCGCATAATCCGTCTCCCATTAAAGACCTTGTAAATGATAACCACCACAGGAAGCCTGACATAAAAATGAGCTGAGCTTAAGTTAGCAGCAGACTGGCTCACAGTTGTTGGTAGGATAATGTTGAGGATGCAGGCTGGAGACAGTCAGAGGGAGTCATTTTTAATGTAAAACTTCTCCTCAGTGTTTCTGCTGGTTGTAATAATCGTTATTTATAAAGGTACGGCCTTTAGAGGTACTTAGGTAGCTGGGGCTAGCTATTTAGGGTTTGACAGGAATGAGGTTGTGCGATTGATGGATGGACCTTGATTTTTTTAGTGGTGTCTTGCAGTAAACAATGTTGACAGAAACCTGAGTAGCACTAAAACTTAAAGAGTTTCTTCCTGCTCCTGTTCTCTGGCCTCTTCTGCTCTGCTGCTGCTGTTTGTTCATCGATTTTTAAAAACTTGTTGCAATCCAGCATCTGAGTGTTTCTGTTGCTTTTCTCCCTCAGTGGACACTTCTTTGACTGGCCCTCCTTTTGTTGCCTTCTTTGTTGTGTACTGACTACTTCACTCATGAATGAAAGGGGATCTGAAGACTGTTTGAGGTGGGCGGACGTCTGGAAAATGCTCTGACAAAGTGTTGTACATGGGTATCCATCTTAATTCATTTCATCGTGCTGTAAAACATGTTCACAATTGCGTCCGTAACTAGGTGGAACAAGCAGAGTATTCACACACAGGCACAGAGTGTTAGGCCTGTCATACTCACACAGTCCATGAGTCAGTTTCCTGTCCATCCTCCCGTCACTCCGTCTCTCTATCTACACACAGGGGTTTTAATTATAGAAGCACTGAGGAGCCTCATTACACTGCACAAGAAAGAGAGCTGGGACTGAGTGAGACAGAAAAGACTGAGAGAGGGAACAGAGAGAGGGGGAGGCGAGGATCAACAGAGAGTTGTCTAATCTCTTTGCAACTGAAATATTGAATATAATCATTGCAGACACAACCAGTTGTACTAAGAATTAATCAAAGCAATGACTTGTTAGCGTAGCCTCTTTATGAAAACCATTGAGTATTAGTGCCCATTTGTATGATCTGGCAATCATGTGGATGTGTGTGTCAGTGTCTGCTCCACATCTGTAGACTTCAAATGCCAAGACTCCAGATATAAAAGGATAATTGCACAACTGATGTGTCTTCACAAGGTCAGAAATCTCCTAACCTTTGAGGCACAAGCTAGCTGCAGAAAAAAAACAACTTTGAAGAATACTAGCAAAATACAAAATAATGGTATTACTCATTCTTCAAGGCTAACATGCAATTAAATTCACAAGGCAGTCAGCTAAGTGACCTTCAGCATAACTTGTCTGTGGAGAGAATTAAAAAAGCCTTCTACCCGATCTTTTCTTCACAAGGATCATCGCTTGCTGGACCACAGTTTCTACTTTTTTCCTCAGAATTTACATCTTGTAAATAATTGTTAATAATAATTGTGATAAAGGATTTTTTGGCATGTCTGCTGAGGCCCTATTACAGAATGGTGCTAACAGTTTTCCCTGCAGCAAACTTTTTTTGTTGCTTGTAAACTTGGTCTCCACTCAAGTGGCTGAAAAAGAGAGTTTGCTTTACTTTAATACCTTTTCAACACAGGAAAAAAGACTGGTGGGAAAAAAGCTTTTATCCACTTATGTTCAGCTTTAACCAACAAAAGAGCATAACCTTTGTTGTTTCATTGCATGTATCCACTACAACAGCAAAACAGGCCATGCAATATGTGGGTACAGTCACAGCTGGTCACAAATAGGAGCCGGTGTGCAAAAATCTGAAACTTATTTTATAAGTAAGCCTGAAAACACTGCATTCCATGCGGTGTACTATCTCCTCAGTTGTTTGACACAGAGCCAGAAGGATAATGATAACGATAATAATAAACATCTATTTGTGCCCAAAGGTAGGGTCTGCAGGAATTTTTGTTACTGTTTGTAAACACGACACCCAAACTGGACTCTTCCTCCGTAGCTCAGTGCCAGTGGCAGTGCATGTCCACTACCTCTTATGGGAGCTGCCTGTAAACACTCGCCAGCTTAGAGAGCACCTGCAGCGTTTCATTTCCCATAGACTCAAGAGCCAGACTTCCTGCAGGTAAATGAGGTATCCTGCAAATATTGTATCTTTTTTTTTTCTGTGTTATGGCCGCTATTGGCTGGCATCAACGTGCCGACTCACAGCATAGAAACCTCCTGAGGAAACCAAAACATCAGGGGTTGAGGCAGACACAGACAGTGACATACATGTGAAGAGGGCAACAGATGACGTCTGAGCAGGATTATTCTCGTAAAAGTTGAAATTTTATTTTTTAGGAGAATCCTGCAGACCCTACCTTTGAAATGTACAAAGGTACAAAGGTAAATGAACATCAACTTTTTTAGTCTTCAAGCTGCTTTTGCAGGAAATGACATCCATAAAAAACAAATCATCCAGGCCAAGCACTGCTCACTTAGGGAGGAAAATTTTAACTTATACGACTAAAACTGTGGAATATTCGAACCACTTTAAACTTGCTGTTAAATAAAATATATTGGCAGCTGTCTACGAACACCACCACACATTTTGTCAGTAATTAATTAAGAGCAGTGATTTAAGAGGCTGAGTGGGAGGGAAAAAGATTTAGTGTCACTGCTCAGTGGATGCACCTGTGCTTGTACCATGAGGGTGGTGTGGGCATCCAATTTGGCCCCGCTTTTCTTTTACAGGGTCACCACCAGACAAAAACTCAGAAAAATAATCATTACTGCTCATGTCTATCAGTGTTCCTCTCTGGCTGGTTCAGCTAAAAGCTCCTGAGACCTATTCCCTAACTCACAGTGAGGCAGCAGACTGTTTACCCAGGCACAGCGCACTGAGGCAGATTGTGGCACAGATCGTTATGTTGCCATCTTGGTCAGGACCGTTTCTATGGAGCTCCTGGATGCCAGCCGGGGTATGACGCAGCAAAATGCAAAGAGACCTCAAGCCAAGAGGAGTGCGGCAGCCACAGACTACTACAGGGGATTCTCTA
Source organism: Thalassoma bifasciatum (assembly GCA_008086565.1). Taxonomy (NCBI): domain Eukaryota; kingdom Metazoa; phylum Chordata; class Actinopteri; order Labriformes; family Labridae; genus Thalassoma; species Thalassoma bifasciatum. Next base: position 1,745,351 of record RPOG01000010.1, read on the forward strand.
ATGTTAAAGTTTCAAACAGAGGGCTCGGAGGTGTTTGGGTCTGCGACACTGCAACACTCTGACACAGAACTATGAGCAAACACACACACCACAAAGGTTCCACCCCCAAAAAAACACAACAGCAAACTCAACCTCCTCTCCTGGGACACTAAAACACCTCCAATTAGACGTGCCACAGAACAAGTGGGATGGAACCTGGAGCCAAAACGCACAAGAGCGAGGATGTTGGGAACACACACACACACACACACACACAAATATCTGCAGGTTCTCGTTTAAAAGCCAGTGATGTGGAAAGGAAACATCTGGAGGGGAGGGGAGATTAGAGTGAGGAACGAAGGACACAGTGACACAGAGGTGTGTGTAAGACACACAAACATGTAATGAGCCGGCTCACACCCAAATACGTTTCAGTGTTGATTTAGTGCTTCAAATTCAGACAAAAATCTACAAAAACCTGCCATAAAGAAGCAAAAGTCTGTGTAGGAAGTGCCTCAAACTGTTTTCTCAAAACTGATCTTCAAACTGTCTTTACCACACAGAAACAGAAGCTTAGAAGTCGTGTATGTGTATCACAGCTAAGCAATTTGCAGAAATAGTCTAATTGCAATTATTTTCTCCTGTATTTTTAAGGTCTCTATCTCATGTGTTACAATGGTCATCAAACTTAGAGTCCTACATCTACAATGCCCAGATACAGTGCTGTTATAAAAGACTTCCTTGTTATTTTACAGACTAATGTCTCATTGCATCACCCTCTGCTCTGTGAGAGGTATTCTTAATATCTAAGCTCTTACTTTCTGCTGCCTCACTGTACACACCACTGCCTTCTGACGGCCTGCTCCTTATTGAGCAGAAATAAATGTATAGCTTCATTAAACACTGTAGAAGTATGAAGTTTCAAAATTTCAAACAACTTTCTTGTGTTCAACAGAACTTATTTCTGGAAACTTTGTCGCTGCAAGCTTGCAGTGATTTGTGCCATGCACTAATTATGGATGTCAGTATGTGAAGCAGTTTTGCAAGAAGCTCAAGAGATTTTACACATCAAGATCAGTTATTGGAGACACTATTTAAACAAGAAGCAGAAGCTTAAGACTGAAAATAACTTCTGTGGCGTCTTCAAGTTCATCCCATGTTTTGTTTGGAGAAACTAACACACAAGAGGTTGCCTTGAGTATGCAGTCTGATGGATTTAAGCCTGTAGAAGGCAACAAAAACAAAGAGATGCCTCCACTTTGTTTAGAGGAGGGCATATCAATCACACTAACATAACAATGACAGTTTTGAGGACCAGGACTACAATGAACTGCACTTTTTCTGCAGTTATCAAAAGTCTTCCTGCTTTTGCGGATGGAAACCTTTTACAAAGGGATGTAGTAAAATGAGGGCTCCAAGAGAAAGGGGTTTTTACTTTTTCTGATTCACCAATTAATTGTAAAAAATAACTGTCTGAGTGATCTACAACTAAAATGATCATTAAGCTCTAAGTAAAACAAACATCTTTCGTTGCTCACATTCACAACAAAATCTTTCAGATACATATTTGAGGAATAATTAGACCTACTTGTGGATTCATCAGTAGTGTGTTGAATGGGGCTACATTTTTAACAGCAGATGCCACATGAACTTTAATTTTGCCAACATCTATCACTTCCTCAGCAAGAGCCAACTTGCATCTTATTATTACTTTGGAGTCAATTAGTGGACATTTTGTCTTTTCCAAGATCCATAATTTCAGAAAACTACTGTGGCTTTCTGTTCGGCTGTGCAGGGCTGCACCACAGTTATACATCTGGGGACATAAGCTGCAGATAAACACTGTACTCTCACCTTCGTCCCCTGTGTTTTTGCTCTGAAAACCTGGCTCTGCAGAGTTTGGTGTTTTCTTAGGGTGATGCATCACCTTTGGGACCTAAAAGTGGGCCCTCAGTTGGAAAAAGGTTGGGAACCACTGAGCAACACGAATCCATTACCAATCAACTTGATGAACTACTCACACACCCTGGGAATAAAGACAGACAGGTACAACCAAGTATTTAACACATTCAATTTTACCACATGGTGAGTTTTAGCATTAACTATGCTCAATTAATGCATTAATTAAGCCACAGAGAAGTTTTTCTCGGTTCTACTAATTTACATCAATCATATTCCTGTCGTTGATGTGAAACAGAGATAAACGTAGACTCACAAACATGATTGACAGCATAACTTCTGCCTTCTGAATCATCATTATATCACTGATGTTAAATGCACGCAAATAATGCATTTATTATAACTATGCCACAGTATGGCAAATAACACGCCATTTATTAATTACTTCAGACATCTTGTGTTTTAACTCTGCTTGTTTTACATCCTCTAGATCCTCAACATGACAAGAAGAATGCTCAAACAGCTGTGACAATCTTTTCAAGGGGATACTTGATAAGCAGCAATCCTTTGTATGGTGTAATATCCTGGGCTATTTAACTGATCAGCACTCATTAACACGCATTAGTCTCCTCTATAGAAGAGATACATGCAGATGATCAACTGTTGAGCCCAGAGCTGAGAGTGCATTTTAATTGCTACAGCAATTAAACCAGCATATATCCATCCTGCACCCCCTCTCACTGGTGCCTTCTGTTCTCTTCTCCTGTTTACCTAGAATGACCTTGCCTCCTTCCACTCTCCTGTTGTTACATAGATGAGGTCCATGCACAGGGGGCCATGGCTTAATTTGTCCCCTTTGTTCACTAAGTAAAGTGTGCATCTTTGTCGATGCCTTGATCCTACACAGAGACTTTGTTGTGCATATTCCATGTTTACATTTGCATGTCTTCCCTCTGTCCCATGTGTAAATGTGTGTGTGCATATGTGTGTGCCTGTGTGTGTTTGTGTGTGTGTGTGGGTGGGTATGCGATTCCCTGCAATGAGTGCTCTCTTTGGGGAAACTCTGCTGCTCTAATGGTCTGATGTAAAATCCTCCAAGACTTCTGCTGCTGTGAACTGAAAAACAGCGCAGAAACATGCAGACACTCTTCTGGGCAACAGGGAGACTCACTGCTGATATGATTGACAGGAGGAGGTGTGTGTGGGCGTACGTGAGTGTGTGAAAGAGAGTATTGAGATGATAGCAGGTATGTGTGGGGCTTAATTAATTGGAGTTCCTGGGACCCTCATCTCATGTCAGTAAAAGACATACCCGGAGGCTGTTAAAACTCTGTTTCTTAATACACACTTTTGCACACACACACTGGCTTCAACATGTGTACTCAATAACTAATTGACCAGAGCTACATGTTCAATCTGACCTTTCCTCCCTGGAATAGCTGTGTTGATATAATTTACTGTGTTTGTGTGATATTTCAGCAATTTGTAACGCACTTTCTGTTATGAGAATGAAACGTCTGTGACACAATCATGTTTAGTCTATCATGGTAAATTACCCAATAATATTCTCTGGGGAGATACAATCAGAAGTAGCTGTCCATTTAAGAGGTGGTCCGTACTTCCTGTGTTTACAGTGTGTGTGTGACCTTTCACCGAGCTGTTGAGCTGCTATCAATTGTGGCTGTTCTAGCTGTGTCATGAGTGACAGTGAGTGCCTTTTATTTGCAGCCATCTCGCCCACATTTACAGGATAGTGGTCAGGGAAATGCAGATAATTGATCCATCAAGTGGGCAGGTCATGTAGTTGGCTGTCCTCCTCTCTTACAGGCATCAGGGATGTCGCTAAGAGATGAGACATTTCAGCACAGCACAGTGACAAGACAAGCAGGTCTTACAAATATGACTGTTTAAGACTAGTTTCTGTGTAGGTGTGTGAAAATAAGATTCCTCCAGCAATCCAAACGGTAACAGATTGTAGGTTATATCCTCCGTCAACAAATAGTACGACTCACTTTATTAACAATTCCCTTCATTGACAACTCACTTTTCTCTTTCTTTCTAACAATTCTATTTCTCATATCAACTACTGGCACATATCAAATCGAAGGAGAACAGGGGAGAAGAGAGAAAAGTGTCAATTTGTAACAGAAATTTTTGGGATGGAACATATTACTGACAGTGATGAGCACCTGTCTTTAGATCCTGCCTAATGGACTGGAAAAGTGAACAAAAGGGAGACAGGAAATTGAGGCACAATGGAGAGACAGGGAGTGCACAAAAAAAAGAGAAACAGCAACAAAAGGGGGTGGAGATGATCAAAATATACAAAATGTGTGCATTAAGTCATTTTCCGTCAGTCAACCTGGTGAATTGCTAATTACAGCAATTTCATCTCATTTGCACTTAATCTATTTTTTATATTTTCAAATTTCCTGCCAGCAAGCAGTGGCAGAAATCTGTTTTCAGAAGCCCAGTGTGCTTCAGAAGTAGGTGTTAAGCCTAAAATAATCAGCATCGTGGCTAAGTGAGGCCCAAGGACATCCAGGAGGTACTTATTTTCAATACCTTCAGAGCAGAATTTAGCATCTTGACAAGCTGACGAGTCCAAAGATAAAGAATACTGAGACAATGCATACTGACAATGACATGGATACTTTGACAACGTCAAAATTTAGCCCAACTTACGTGATCTTATCACACATGGAATCACAGCCTGAGGTTGAAAGATGTACAAATGGTTTGCTCAATGTAGCTAAGGTTAGCAGAGCTAGCATCACAGGCCCTTATCTGCAATACTGAGTGCACATTCCTCCAGCATGGTGCTTAAATGTTGGTGTGGCCAAACAGTTCTTATCCAACTCTATTCTACAATTCTACATTCTCATACAGCAGATAATTCTGTCCACGGCGATGGACAACACATTTGCTAGACACATTTTGCAAAGTTCGAGATGCCACGATTCTTCTGTGCTTGTTAACACCTGGTTAATACAGCATTAGCATTATGGCGGTAGCCCTTCACCAGATCTACATATTCAGCTTATGGAGGCTGACTGTGCAACAGTTTGTGAAACATGTATATTCTGGACTAACAATAATGGAAAATATTGTTAATTTGACCAACTGCTGATTGTTTCTAAAAACTGTGACAGCGTTTTAAGGAAGGGTCTGCAGGGACTTTCATTACTGTTTGTAAACACAACATCCAATCTGGGCTCACCTGCGCACCAGGCGCGTTGTGATTGGCTGAAGTCATCCAGCTTATTCCCACCCAGAAATATCCTGAGACAACCAAAACATCAACATACAGGTAGGGGAGGGGGTTAAGGCAGACAGACACTGACACGCGTATAGAGCCCCAGAGATGACGATTGAGCAGGATTATTCCGGACATTCTGTTTTTTCAAGGAAAATCCTGCAGGGCCCTTCTTTTAACTGTGAAGGTGAGTAGACACACACCTTTCGAGTGAGGGCAAATGTACTCAAGTCTTTTCAATTTCCAAAGCCAATCAGTCATGAAATGTATGTAAAAGGTTAAATATAGTCAGAAAGAAATACAGATTGATTTATGCTTCATTGTGTGTTTTTCCTTACGTGTTTTGACTCATTTGTTTCTGGTCATTATTCCGTTTCTTTCTTCCATTCCACCTCAATCTCAACAACAAATGAATTAAAAAAAAGAGTAGGATATTTACCCAAGAAATGTTCATTGCAGAAAATACGCAGCTATAAACACACACACACATGCGCATGTCGACATTTATGGCCAAAGACTGATCAGTGAAACTTAACTGTACCCTCACAATCCCTTTAAAGTGCCCAGGGGAGCTCTCCACTCTGACAGTAGTAACAAGGTGCTGTGTGGATATTTATGTGATTATGTGTAGGTGTGTGCGTGCGTATGTGTGCATTTGTGACAAAGGATGCCAAAGGATACAGCCCTGTAAAGAGAATCTAATTAAAAGTCTATACAGCCACGAGGGACAGAGTGCTCTCCCTCTCCCTTCCACCTCTCCTCTCCTCCCCTTCCTCCTCTCATTTAACCACAGTGAACACTTAGCTGAAGGACTGTGAGACAGTGGAGTCTATTCTCTGGCCTCCAAGGAGAAAAGATATCGGGAGAAGGATACAGCGATAGAGTGATATAAGCAACACTGTATATAAAGCGATGAAGCCCTGACAGAGGCAGGACCAATGGGGGGAAGCGCCGAAGTTTGACAAACTTCAAGGAGAGTTCAGTTTGTAACTTTCAAAATAAAAGAGAAGCGTGCCACTGTCTCACTGCCAAGACTTCATTCATTGTCAAATAATAAAACACAACTCTCATTACTGGGCTTTTCATTTACAAAAACTGAAATTAATAGACAATGAAGAAAGTGAATCATACACTAATGTCAGGAATTACGGATGCAGAATATTACATTTGGTAGATATGCTGACATGGCATGACAATATTTCACAACTCATTTTGCTGATTACTGATATCATTATTGTTTTTTTCTTCCTTATCTTAACTTTATTCCCTTCCTAATTGCAGAGATCATCAACTCTCTTCTGTATTGGTATGAGCATATAGTAATATGGTGAAAACTCGTATCACATTTGTTATTATTCAACTTCTGTGCAGAATAATAAAAGTACTTGATCACCTAATGCTCTTCCTGAGTCAGTCAGAACAATACCCACAACCAGGGCAAATGTGGCCACAGGGAACATGTTGCACTTCCTTCATCTTCTTCAGGCCTGGGACATGGCACCAAGGTGGTCAGGCATTTAATCAAGTGAGCAGCAGCCCATTACATCATATCTGCATATATATGTGTGTTGGACAGTCCCCCATAGTTCTTTTTCAATCCAATATCAGCTGCTACAGATAACATGCTGATAATATTGTGCATCTCTACAAGAAATTGACGTAAATCTTGTTATGTAGTTTCAGTATTTTTGTCAGTCTTTCAAACAGAAAATGATTTCATTCCTACATCTGCTTTCTAATAGCAGGGACCATTCTAGATCTAGTTCCGGGCTGACAGAATATTCTGCTTGTAGATCAAAATAGATCCATAGTTGTAGAAAATTGGCAGCCTGTATCAGACATTGCCTCAGGGTGATGGGAAAAAAAGCAGTACCAAAATCCAAAAATCCATATCAGTTGATCCCTATCATCAACCTTAGTTTTCTGATTTTGTGGAAATATATCCAGTGAAAAGTAAAAATTGTGACAAACTCTGAGTTATCTCTCATTGCAGTATGTTATTTGCCAAAGGGCTTAAATAAAACTTGGTTTCCGAGGCCAGTGTTTTTCTCCTCCTATAACCACCAAAAAAACACTCAGTCAAACTTTTAAAACTTGTTCATATATCTCTGTTATCATTACTGACAGCATTTATGGAATCCCCTGAGACAGAGGCGAGAAACCTTGTGGGGGTTGACATCCTTGTGAAACCTGTCAACAAAACACATCAGGAGGGTCCGAGCTGGTGATGGACCAAGGTGTTGAATATGACACACGATGAGGTAAAGAATTTCTCTTAGTGCAGTTATATTTACAAACAGCCTCCTGAGAACTCTCCAACCATTTAAACCGTGTTTCCTGCTGAGCCACCCCACTGTGACTCAAGTTAAAAAACATCTGCAAAAATACAGGAAAAAAATCCCTAATGCCAGAGCACAGCAGGAGGTAAACTCAGAGCAGTGAGGGAGGGGGGGGCATCATAAGACTTGCAGTAAACTGGTAAAAAACCTGGCTTTATTTTATAGTCCAACAACCCTCTGTGTAATGAGTCATTTCTAATGGAACAATGAAGCCGTGTCACATCAATTTCACTTGTTAACCCAATTCAACTTTCATTCTTGTGATATCAATAATTCAAGCCTCTCAGCTTAATGGATCTGAGTCAGGATCTCCAGTGTTGTGTCTCAGATGTGTCAGACACACATTCAATCCCAATTTCATATCCTCTGCTGCTCATCATCATTTTCAAGTTTTATCTCTGGGTTGTCAACAATAATTAGGCTGCCAATCACACTGCCTTCTGCCTCTTTAGCTCAAGAAAAACGGACAGACTTCAATACAATCCTTGAGTTTTTCTTTAGTATAGCAAACTGCATTCAATCAGCACAGAGGGTTCAATCAACCGCCCTTAAAGCTTCAAAACTGTGAAATAAAATCTAATGATGAGCAAGCAGCAGTGCTGAAAGAAGAGCTTGAAAGTCTTCTAATCCACCATCAATCTCATGTGATTATGTGTGAAAACTGCCTATTTGTGAGATTTAAAGATGCAGCAGGGGAAAAAAGGAATTAGTACATTCTGACTCATCTCACACATTAATTTTATATTTACCTGAGATGCTCAGGTAGACAGATGGACTTGTAACATTCTCTCCTGTCATCTCGTTCACCGCCTCGACGTGGTAACGCCCTGCGTCCGCTGCTGTGGTTGCCAGGACAGCGAGCTGATTGTCCAAGGTGATTGTTCTGCAAGAGACAAACCAACAACAAGGGATTAGGAAACACAATAAGTGCAGCCTAAAGGTGTTAGTCCGTTTAAGTCACTCCTTAAACTAAGGCTCTGACAAAGGGAGACTGTTTGGTACATGGATCATTTAGAATTCAGTTTGAGTGGAAGAAAGCAGTGAAAACAATCATCAGAAGGGAGAGAGGATTCACAGAGCTTAAATAAATCTCTCCCCCTGTCTCAGATTGATATGTGGCTCATTGTTGTGTCTCTTTCATTCTTGGTTTGTGATTCTTATTGTTTTGTCCCTTCTTCTTTACACCAATCCTTTCATTTTCCCTTATATCGGCACCAATCATTGCATACAGAATATACACACACATACACACACACACACACACACACACACACACACACACCACACAACCACACTTAATCTAAGACTGTTTTACAAACAAAGTTAAGAAGCCAAGCATTCCAAGTCTGTGTTGCTGTTGCTTATCAGGGGAGCGTGATATCAGAAGTCGATTTTGGAGGAAAACTGAGTGGGAGAGGCTCGCAGGAGGGAGTCGAGGAGTGGAAGAAGAACATCCTTTGCGCTTGATTTTTCATGTGTTTGAGTTGCGTGTCTGGAAACAGACGCCTCCAGGCAGAAAGCACAGGTTGATTTCTTTGGTGATACTACTTGCGTGTTTGGCGGCCAGTGAATAGAAATCATCTAATATTCTAACCTAGGAGCTGAAACAAAATCAATAGAACCAGAAAATAGAAAAAGGCTTATTAAAGTGAGATGGCAGTCTTTTATTTTCATAAAGTCTGTCTGTCTCTAAACCCCAGCAGAAGTAGTAAACACATACTTCATGCTGTGTTACTGGGAAGAGACAAAGACAACATGTTTTCAGGCCACATAAATATACAAAACAAGAGAGAGGAATGCAAAATGCATGATCCTGAATACTGCAAGTGAGAAGGTCCTAAATCTTACTTTCAACATCTGAAAATGGAAATGCTTTTGTTGTACCAAATAGGCATGCTTGCACTGTCTTCAAATATATACATTTGTTATTCATGAATATATGAAATAAAATGCATGTTATAAATAATAATTTTAGTCTTTTTCAAAACCAGCTTCAAACACCCAACAGTAGCTTTTAAGAAAACCTCTAAAGACGACAGCAACTCACCCCAAGGAGGCCTGTTCATGCTCAGCAGTGCTGTTCTTGATTTACTGTTATGACTTTGCAAAACAGTGACATTCTGTCAAATTTAATCAAGCTACACTGACAGCTGTGTCTCCTCAAAGTAAAGAAAGAGAAAGGTGGCTATTACTGCACTATTCGACAGAGAAAAAGCAGCAGCTATTTCATCTGATTAGAAATTAGTGAAGTCGGAATGATAACTTCGCCTGTCTGAATTTTTAAAAATTTCAACTGTGGTGTATTCAAGTTTAAAAAAATAAAAGTAGCTTAAAGTAGCTGTAAGGACTTTCTAGAAAAGCTACCGTTAGTGTTAGTGATAAAGACTCAGCTTCCCATAAGTGCTTGCTTCCCACTGTCGCGATGAACCAGGGCTTGTTAGTTTCAGTTTGAATTGGAAAACTGAATGGAGATCAGATCTTCTTAACACTAATTTTCTTTCTTTCTTACCAGATACAATATGATGAGGTAATGTTTTTTTCAACAGTTATGTAGTGACAACATGCAAATTTTGTGAGCTCAGTCTGTACCATAGTTTAGTAGCCGTCTACTTTTGGCTCTATTCACATCTGACTCTGATGTATCATAACAAGTAACATTAGTGAATCCTGGTTATGTCCTACCAGTGCTCATCTACCAAGCAGAGCAAATGTAACCTCACTCTTCATTTTAATTGATAGACTCTCAGGTTTGAACAGATCACTGCAGTATGACTGCTGCATATGGGTTGAAATGAAAAATTTCATACACAAATTAACCCGTGTTTTAGCATTTAACTTCTGCCCTTTAGCTCTAACGTTAGCTTTCTTCTGCTATTCTGTCCCTTTTCTGTCAGACAATCCAAACCCAGTGTCCAATATTATTACTAAACAAATCACAGAAATCGAATTTTCCAAGATCACCTGGAAATTCCTCATAGTCCCTTTAAGCAGCAGGGGTGATTATGGTTTGATAATTACTTATCTGTCAACTCCCATAATCTGTATCCTGACACATCCACATAAAACCTAATCCAGAGGAAGATCAACCAAAACAATCTCATGGCATGTATGAATCAGGATGAGCATGAGAGCTATTTATTACATAGACAGAGACTCTGTGTTAACATTGGTCTGTATGCGTGAGAAATAAAGATAGAGACTAATGATTGAGAAATGACAGAGGTGAGAGAAACTGGAGGAAAACATGGGTCTGTTTGACACACACAATTCCTGAGGTCTAATTTATCGATTGTGTGTGATTTCCCAGGAGAACATCAACAATAGCCAAAGACTCAACCCCTACTCAGATGCTGTGTTTGTGTGTGTGTGTGTGTGTGTGTGTGCGCCTTCAGCTGCATGTAACCACCTGAAATAAAGGCTTTGACCAAACCTCTCTGCGGCTGCTCTCCTTCACCTATTCCACAGCAGAGATGGATTCAGCATCCTCAAAGCAGTCCATAACACAATTTACAGCTGTTCAGCTCATTAAGCTCTCTGACCAGCCCTCTTTATCACATCTGTTTTACCCAACACATGCTGATTAATCGACAGTGAAAGCATGCCTGCACTTGCCCATTGCATTTGATAAAGGTGGGGAGGCTTAGAAGTGCAAAGTTTTAAGATTCAGAGTCACAGGAGCACAGCAGGAGGGCGAGACCATGCAGTTAAAGCAATTAAGATAAAATATTAACTTTGACTGTGCTTTAAATTAAGTGTTTGTTTTCCTCATTTGACTATTCCATTTAAAGTTACTTTTCACATGTTGCATAACTTGTGATGACACAGATTTACTTCAAACTCACAGATTGCGAGGTTTCTGCTTGGTTTTACATTAAGTCCTCAATCAAACATTTCATATCACAAAGAAACATGCGGGTCAAATTTTTTTTTCCAAATTTGATGTTAGCCAACAGAGATTAGAGGACGTCAGCTCCTGTGAGATTCCCATAAAAAAGTAACAAAAGCCTCTATTTGTTCTAAGAAGCTGGAAGATAAAGTCTTTCTAATGTTACCATACTGGAAAAAATCCTCTGGGATTCAAATAGATGTGTACATGAGTTGTCTCGTGTGTCTTTTCAGCAAGAATGAAAGGCAATGTAGCTGAAATGAAGCATCGTGGATTCAACATGCAACTTTCTGTTCTCTTTTGGCTCCATATTTAATTAAACTCTACAAAATTGTACTGTTTTTAATTAAAAGAAAGCTTGAATGTTAAACTGTGCATGACTTCGCATGATCACATGTGTGTATTAGTGTGTGGGACAGTTTATCCCCAGGCGAGAGGAAAATTAAAACGCCATAATCATCCCGTTCCCTTCTCCTTCTGTTTTAACTCATTCCCCTTCAAATAATCAAAAACAGCTTCTTTCAAAGCCCATTTTTTCATTCTTTTAAAGATAGCAATCTGTGCATTTTCCCCTGGTCTCATCCAATTTACTTTGCATTGTCCTCCTTCAGGCTGTTTCTCAATCACAGTTTCTGTCTCTCTCACTCTACACGACTGTCCTGTCTGATCCCCCCCTGCTCATCTCTCCTCTCCCCCATGGGCTCTTCTGAACCAAATCACCAAGCCAGATTGGTCTTTCATTAAGTGCCTGGCCTCTAGACTCATTTAATAAACACTCATGGGTGTCCATGCTGCAGGACTGGCTGCTTAACACACACTTACACACATATAAGTGTGCCAGGAGCTAATTAGCACACACATGCCGAGGATGAGTGAGCGATGCAGCGCATGAATGAGTGTTTCTCCTCATACTTAAGTGTCTGTAAGAGTGTTTGTGTACGTGTCTGGAGATTCCCTCTCCTGCCAACAGAGCCCACCTCGGCCCTGCCTGCCCTCCCTTGAAATCTGTGATAGGCAGTGAGCCACCGTCTTAAAGCACCAAGGCTGACACAAACTGAGGCCGCGGGTGAAGGAGTGTGGAGGAGTGTGGCGGTAGTGCAGAAGGAGGGATCCTCTACTGTAAACTGAGTCCAGAAAGCAGGCTTTCTTGGCAGCTTCATACTCAAATCAAGTGTCTGCCAGACACCCACACATTACACAGCACACATACACACACCTTGTCACACAGGCTCTCACACATTGCTCCCTAAGGCCGTTTTAACCTGATGTTTGCTTTGGTGTTGAGAGTCACTTGACATATGACTCTGTGCTGCATGATTGATGAATAATGTACATGGGTTTAAACCAGCTGGGTGCTGCATTGTGTGTCTGCAGACCGTCATAAATCCTGCTTTTGTTTTCAAAAACTTTATACCAGGTTTAAGTATTCAAATTTTTAAGCATCCCGCTCTCAAAATTGCCTGTCAGCTTGAGTTGTGGTGTGGTGTTCTCTGTCCCAGAGTAATTGGTGACCATAAAACTCAGCTGCAGAGGATGCATAGCTTAAAAATGCAGAGAAGAGGTGGGAAGCTTCTGTACCATACTCATCAACACATGCTTTCATAGGTGTTTTCTGCTTGTGTTTAATCTACAATACAGCAAGTAAAGAGGTTGATATTATAAGGAAGAAACCCCTGTAATACACTGATATGATAAGCCCTCTTTAAGAAGGAAAACTGGGTTAATTTTCGTACATTTCCTTTTCAATTTTCATCCTTATTTTGTACGGGATTGAATGGGAAGTTTTGCTTTTTAGCTCAAACAACACAAACTTCTCTTTTTCACATGACCCTATGAGCATGAACACACAAGTCAACAATGAAGAAGTGCTTTTCTGTGATAGTTGAGCTCTAATGTTGAGTGACTCAGTGAGAACACAAAGCTGCCAGTAAAGGATTTTCACTGATTTAAGGACACACTCTCTTATTGGCTGATGGTAATGCCTGACAGCCAGTTGCTGCAAAGATGCTTTGAGGTAAATTAGGTTCTAGCAGACGACCCAAGTCTTTGATGTTATAGACTTTTTATTCTAAAGAAAAAGTCTGGTGAGGAGAAAAAAGGAATGATCTGCAGTGAACTGAGGAAGAAAAAACACAATGATGAGAACTTTGCCAATTCCTTACATCAGCTCTATATAGTTTGGAAAATATAATATATCTGTTTTTGTAATGGGATTAAACAGTCTAAGTGAGTTAAGACTGAGAACTGGACGGCTGCCAGTGGCTCTTGACATTCTGCTGCCAGGAGCGTGACAGTGACTGCTTTAGTGATTTCCCATGCATAGTTTAAATTGAGCTATTGTTCACACAGCCCAGGGCTGTAGATTTGTTTTACAGTATATAAGCTGAACATTCTTTAATCCTCTGGCTCAGTCAAAGCGCAATGCCAAGAAAAATTATCTTTATGAAAACATTTGTTCAAGTGTTTGATTGCCAAAGAAGTGGTGAAAAAACCTACAAGCTGAAAAGAGAATTTAACTTTGGTCAAATTATTATGCTTTTCTTTTAATATGAAATTACGTCCAGAGCAAGAGCCAAGAGATAAGTATTTTTTGTTTATTTGCAAGATAAGTCAAGAGAGATATGAAGATTTTGTAGCAATCAGTGAATCCAGCAGCACAAGCGTGACACACTAGTGCACAACTGTTACTGATGTTGTTGTTTTGTTGTTGTTGTCCTGATTGGCGTTTGGCCAAAGCAGAGCATGGCATCAGCGTTTTCACTGAAAAACCAGCTCACTGCTTACACAGCAATGGTGAAATGAAATGTCAGAAAACTTCCACTCTAAAGGACCAAGTTAGTGCTACCCAGCCAAACTTGCTTTGTAGAAATACCCTCAATAAAATGTAAAATGTCTTACCCTCCTTTGACCTGAATTCAACAGCACCATCACTCCACAATTTTCTTGCTCTGTCATCAAATGGCACTGGACCAAATGAAAGTAAATAATGGAGAAGGCTGCTGATGCATTAAAAATGTTCATCAACTATTGAGATGGACTGGATTGTGTCTTTCTTCATATAAATCCAGGCCACAAAACTTTGGCAACATTAAAATGATAAGAGGCATTCTTATTGTGAAAGGTCTCCACTGGGCACTTCAGCCGAACAATGGGACACCCACTCAGCCTCATACTGGCCGGACAATACATAGCCTAAATTACATGGACACAAAAGTAAATTACAGCCTTGCAATTTACCATATGAAGGCAACAACAAGTTGATTGGTGTGAATTACTGGCAACTCTTTTCATGATGTAATCACATTTTTAAACACATTCTTACAGCCTCCTGTTTGCTACTTTTCTTCATTCATGGTAATGCAACATGAGGACTTCCAGAAAACTGTGAATCCACACAAACTGACCTCCACTACCGAGCATAACTTTTGAAAGGCATGGCCACTGAGAAGCAGCAGCAGCCACATAATTCCACTATTGCAGGAAGCCTTTCACCTGATTTTGAGTTCTGGCTGCAGGGATCTGTTCACATTCAGTCACAAAAGCACTGGTGGGGTCAGGCATTGATGTTGATACAGCCTGGCTTGCAGACTGTCGCAATCCCTCCCAAAGGTGTTTGATGGGGCTTAAGTCAAGGCTCTCCGCACGCGAGAGGTTCCAAGTCAAATTGAAAAACCTTTACAATGTGGACTTCAGGGGGCATGTCAAAATGAAACAGGAAAATAGTGTTTTCAACTGTAACAAATCTAAGGGCAAACTGTTATCTATCTGTGTGTTGTAGCTTAAAGATTTCTCACAGTCCAAGGCTTGGCTTGTTTATCAGTCAAGGTGCCTGCATGACCTGAAAAAATAACGGCCCTGCAAATCCCAGCAGGGAGACCCTGTGGTTGTAAGTCACATGTGCCTGCAGTTGCTGTACCAATTCAGTGTCATTTAAGGACATTTGTTTGAAATAAAACAAATACAAGGTATCTAAACTGCCCAAAAAATGAGATGTAAGACTATGGGTGAATTCCAATTCCTGTCTTAACCCTCAATCTTAACCCTCAATCTCAAAAATGCGCACTCCCACGAAGTGTAAGTGCTGTCCCGATTCTCAGGATGTTAAGGTTGAGAAACAAGTTTGAGGGCTGTATCTCCCTCAATACTGAGATTTTCCGACACCACCCTTGGGAGCAAGGACTACCCAGAATGCATTGCGTATTTTCAGTAAATAAATATGGCGTCCAAAGCGGCAGAGAAGGCGAGCTACAAATATAAGTATTTCCTTTGTTAATGGAGATATAAATATTACGAAAACCATTGTATTATCTTAGTTTAGACCCATTTTATGGATTATTTACCTCATTGTTGCATAACATTTGTTTTTATTTTACGATCTTTTGTCAATAGCGTCCGGCGCGGACAAGCCATGTTGCTATCGTTTAAGTTAGTTAACGTTACAAAATGGTCATTTTTCTCCGTGGTAATGTAATTATTTTATCAAGATCACAGCCTATATAACATGCTTGTGCCGATAATGGTATAAGATGACCGGGCTAATGTCATCTCCTGTAGCCGCAGAGTTATGTAATGATAGTTATAGCTGGTGTTTACCTTTCAATAAACTATGGTATGCTGTGACAGCTGAATATGTCCGTGGTTGTGTAATTTATACAGATATTTTTTTGATAACGCTAACTGAAGGAATAACTGACAGACAGTCCACAACAATTTCATTTGCATTTAAGGGGTGTCCCATTTCTGAGTCACAAAATAGCCCTCAACACTTGGTTTTGAGGGGCACTAAGATTGAGGGTTGAGCTTGAGGGTTAAGATTGAGGGTTAAGAAAGGAATTGGAATTCACCCTATATGTTTATGTCTCATTTCTCAAAAAAAAGGTATTTATTTCAAAACTGTTTTAAAAACAGAAATCTTACTGGACCTATTCAAAGTTCCTTGTATTAAGTTTCATAGGACAATGTCAACTTACATTCTTGTTTGACTTCCAGCTTCTTAACTGGATAGAATAACACACACTTAACCCCTAGCCTTGTGTGTTAGCAATATCTTCTGATAAAACATGAAAAGATTGGAGTTGGAAACTTCAGGGTGTTTCCAAAGTTAGAAACTCTCCACAGGAATTAGTTGTATCAATTTTTAATTGAAGGGACTGTGAGGAATTTCTAAGTGATCTTGAAAAGTCTCATCTCCAGATGTATTCATGATCTTATTCCACAACTTGAACTGAGACTTTCAGCACCAGAATGGGTTATTTCTACATGCATATTTCTCAGCGTCTTGACTGGACTGGATTGATTTACAGCAAGTTGAAATTTCTATGACAACACCACGTCAGCTGACCAAGTTTAGCAGTGAGAGGAGAGATCTGTGTTTTTCCAGCTGAAAACGACTTCATTGATATATTTAGTAGTCATACTGGAAACAGGAGCTTGACAGCCTGACAGAAAAGAGACAGCAGAGCAGAAGAAAGCTCAACAGGAGAGTGATGAAGCCAGACAGTAGAGAGTAAAATAACTGAGCTAGAGGCTGAAACATGAGTTTGTGATGTTCATTCCAACCTAAATGTAGCAATTGTGAAAATGAACAGCCAGGTTATGCTTGCTGTACTTCGTAGATGAGCACTGGTAGGATAAAACAAGGATTTACTTATATTGCAAGTTATGGATATGTCTCAGAGCACCGGGCTATGAGTAGTGCCAAATGTAGCCAGCTGCTAAACTACGGTACAAAGTTTTCTTATTGTCACATTTTAAACACCAGCACCATGTGACTGTTATTAAGCACATTACTTCGTCGGGTTATATCTGGTATAAGGTTGTCTTCAATTAAAAAGGGAAGTGTTGAAAGGAAGACCGATCTCTGTTCATCTTTCAAAACGAGTCCTCAAGTCATGCAATGATCGCAGTTTGTGACAATCCACTTCATATGGATAGTCTTCACAGTCCTTTTAATGAAAATAGATTATGAATTCACAACAAGGAACCTAAACATATTTAAGGTAAGTGTATTATAGCATGATTTTGGCTAAAACAACCAGCTTTAATGCAAGTAAACTTAAATATATATACTTCTTCTCAATCACATGGACGTAGCAGCACCTTTCTTACTGCATGAATATGGAGGCTACACCTCTTGATGCCTACAGCACGATAACACTGAGGGCACCACTGAAGGACCACATAAAGTCAAGTAACGTTTGATTAAACAATCAGAATATTTCCAAATTTACCAAGCTTGACTATCTGTGGAAATTTTCTGGGAATTTCTTGCCCCTTTGCAACACTTATCAAGATGCAGGGATTACAACACAAATTTATGGGGAACCAGTTTACTTCATTTGAAAAGGTCACACTCCTCAACACTTTGGCAGCAGCTTCAACTTAAGGAGTTCAGTGAACTGTGCTACCAACTGAGGTGAGCTGTAAGATGGGTGCAAATGCAAAGGAAGGCAATTCAAACTTGCTTAATCTGTGGAGATATACTCCTCTTGAAATTAAAAAACAGGTTATGCTAGTTTGTAATGGGGTGCTGAACTACTCCAGTACTTGTCAAAGCAGATGGAGTGTACAGTAGCACAACAAGGAGGATTTGCTCATGCATTAAAACACACTTGGTGTTCATTTTGATTTATAATAGCACCTACAACATCAACATTCATGTAGCTTCATTTTCAAGTCAAAACAAACGGGCTAAAATGTTAACATGAAGGAATTAGCTCTAAAGTGTTTTTAACTACACCCTCATGCCAAAATCTTCTTCCAATTTCTTGGAACAGCTACTAAACAACTTCAAATCTAGAGCTATTCCTTGTCTTAGCTCAGCAGTCAGTCTTGTTGGTTTTTCCAGCACAATGATATACAGTCTGCACATGTGACTGCACACAAGACCGATAAAGTGAAGGAGAAAGAGAGGGAGGAAAAGAAATGGTAGAGGTTACCACAGTAATGAACACTAATGTGTTTGTGAGAGGTTTTAACAGCACCTTCACTGACTCAGAAAACATTTCCTACCTCCTGCCCTACACACTCTGCAGCTCTGTGACTTGTAATTAATGCAGTGCCTCAATCACTGACTGGCTTCTTCAATCACCTCACAGATCCTTCAAACGGTCAAACCAACATTGAGAGGGAGACTTTTCTGTGGTGCGTCCTGTGGCTTGGCAAGGTGCCTCTACCAATATGCTCTTCGTAGGAAAACACACACACACACACACAGGAAGCAGAGGAAAACCATGCCTGAACACACTGCCAAGACAGATGTGGACACACAACCGTCGGCCTGCTCTCAGAAAGTAATCGGTGTGTGTGTGTGTGTGTGTTTATATACTAGAGTTAGAGGGTGGTTTAACAGACAGCATTTGTTTAATATCCCCTGGCATGGCCTGAGGGACCTGCAGAGAGAAGTGTGGAGAGGGAACAGTACAGGAAAGCAAAGCAGAGTGGGGCCAAGGGTGAGGTGAAAGAAGGAAGAGAGAGGGATGAAGCTGGTTGCTGGGTAAACAGACGAGAGAAACTTTTTTTTCTTTTTCATTTTTTCAGCACCAACTTCTTTATGGCCTCTGCTTTACATCTGCCTGTCTTCCTGATATTCTCCTTCCTCTCCCGATACAAAGGGGGGGAGAGAGAGAGAGAGGGAGAGAGAGAGAGAAGTTATTCACATGAGCTGGTACAGGAAAACATTTTCTTTTCACAGTAGAATATCTGTCACAGCAGGTCAAGGAATAAATCCACAGCAGGACTACATTTCTCTAACAAGGAGGCTGGATTGATGGTAACCACTATGTTTGTGTGTGTATATTTTAGTGTGTGTGTGTGTGTGTCTATCCGTATGTGCGTGCTCAGTGACTGTTGTAGTCCCATTAGGTGGATGGATCTCTAGACGAATGGCTATTATCCTAATTAGCACTAATTATGTCTGCTTCCAATTACCCACACAACTGAGCTGACTTCTCTTACTGTCTCTCACTTTCTCTCTCTCTCTCTCTCTCTCTCTCTGTCTTTCTCTCTGCCAGAGAAACACACCTTTCTTTGAGTGCCTTCCAGCTGCTCAGCCTAAAGAGAGTAGCTGATCAGAGAAGCAGTAATCTTCACACTTGAAAATAAGCTCTTCTTATCTAATTCTCGTTCTTATGCCCTTATGAACTTGAATAAAAGAGCGTGGTGTCTGACACTGGGATTTAGTTAGTGATGGGTATTCTTGTTGACAGAAGTGAAGCAGTAAAACACAGTAGATGCTGATTTGCTGATCGGTTTGATGTGGTAATGAAAGAAATCAATGAAAAGTCAGGCTTTCCTTTACGACTTGTATGCTTTAATTTTTCAAAGTAAAGGGTCATGGACTCAAGTTGAACCAGCGTACTCAGAGTGTGTGATCCAACCTCAAGGCCAAACTCGCACTCTAACACAAACTACCTCCAATTGGACATCTTAATATTGAATTTAACATTTCTGGACAAAGGGGTTGAAGAGAGTGCTTATCACATCCACACGACCAAAGTTATGTCTATATGTCATGCACTGCTACCACTTGACTAGAAAGTAGCCTCAAAAGAACCATGTTACCTGGTTGTGTTAACATGAGAATGCAGGTTCAGTCTCTGTACGGCATGTAAGAGGTGAGGGAACTCCCTTTGGTCCCACACAAGCCCTGTAGAAAACTCTTTGTTTTTACGCCATAAAACTCTGAAACTGGCCCTGGCCTCAGGTGTCAACATGAGAAGTTATCTCTGTGTTTGTAAAAGTCAACCTAAGACCCCCTTTTTAATTTGGTTTTTAGTACACAGTGACAGAATGGTCGAGTCAAAGTTTTAATTGATTTCACACTAGTTTTCATGTGTTTATTCTGTTTCATTCGATTTTTACTGCGTCAAATAGATGTTACGGACTTTTATGCATTAAATTGATTTTATTCGTTTATTTTAATCTGATAATTCTTAATGAATTTTTGTTCCTTTCTTATTTAGGTTCATTTTAATTCTTAATTGTTTCAACTGTTTCTGTCTCCACTCTTGTTTTCTTTATAACTGCATGCTTTTGTGTATTAAATGTCCAATTTAAATAAAGTGAGCTGAGTGGAGCTGAGTCAAATGGGGTTATGGACACTGAATATTTGCATTAAAAAGTCTTAGACACAAACAATGCAGACATACTGTCTGTGACAGAGTGGAAAACTCTCATACTGCTGTTATACGTGGAAAATAATTTTCTGTAGATTCAAAGGTCAGTAATAATTATACAAACAAGCACACACAGTGTTCAGTCAACACAACCTCACACCTACAGCATCTCATATATTAAAAAGGGGTTTTTAAATGATACACCTGTCAACAAAGTGGTAGAAAATCAGTAAAATGAAAAAAACATGATCCTGCCAAGAGGCAAAAACATGTAATCAACATTATTCTCTAACAATCACACTTGGATTCATAGATCTTCTGACGCGGATAAAGCTGGCAGCTACACTTTTAGTGAATGCGTCACTCACAGTTACCTGCTTCTTCTACAAAGAGGAGATAATGTAGAGAAAGATGACTGAAAAAAACAGGCACAACATGTTATGTACACTCTCTCAATAATAGGTGGAGTAAACTTGAGATATATAAGAGACCGGCTTGTGTGTGTGTGTGGTGCATGTCGGTTTGACGAACTCATCTTAGGATGCAAATATGTAAAAACAAAATAAAATAGTGAACTGAAAAGAGAATAATGAATAATGATAAACTTTGGCACAAATTTCCAGAGGTCCACATTTCCTGATTCTCAGCTTCAGGTTTGTTCACAGTCTGGAAATTACTCAAGAGACACATGTGGAAAATAGCCAACAGAGCAAAATTAGATGCTAAAGTAAGTGTGAACTGTGTTTGAGTCTGTGAGTGTGTGAATGTATTTACTTTACAGTATGTGTACTGATGTGTCTCTGTGTATTTGATTCTTCTGTGCTCTAATTGTCTGCTGGGCCGAGGTGATAATGACTCAATCTATTTAGAAAATTTGCAGCTCAATCTTGTGGTTAAAACTAAGAAAACTCAAGAGAAAGGCACAAAAGGAGTTCTACTGAGGCTGGATAGCTAAGTGTGAGGAGCACAGAGTACATTGGGTCATAGCCTCTAACACTGTGGGTGCATTTATTTCTTGAGAGAAAGCCCCGAGTCATAAACAAAAACCTCCCAACTGAAAACACAAGCAGGAAGGCTGCAACACAGAAAGTGAGAGTGTAATTTCCCGAGAGCAGGGTCCTAAAATCTAGCCTCCACTCATTTGTGAGAGAACAGAACCTGATGACCTTCTTCTTTTATTGATCCAGTCGTCTCGTCTTCAGGATGTCATCTCGTGACTCTGATTTTACAGAGTCAGTCACATTTCATGCTCCTGTGTTCGGCAGTCCCCGGGCTGTTTATCTCAAGAAATCCAAGAGGAGATCTAAAGCAGGGAGACGGCAAACGAACAAGCAACAAAAAAAGCAGATAATCTCTTGAGATAAGTTTGTTACGAGTCATTTCCTCAATTTGTTTTAGTGGCCTCATCTATCCCTCCTGCCCTAATCACCTCTAACTGAATGTCAAAATGAAACCGTATCAGTCACTCCTCACTGCGTTGTGTGTCTCTCAGTGGCCCAATTTTAGTGTCTAGCCAAAAGCTTCAGCACTGAACCCCCACAGATGTCAGTCTGTTAGTGACGTCAAGCACACAAAGAATGAGTGTGAGTCTACCAGGACTTGAGATGGTATATAAAGAAGAATGAGATTCACTTTCAAGGCATCACGCATTGTTTGAGAGAGAGTTATGAGTAACAATGGAGGGAAAAGTCAGCCTCTCATTTCTAGTTCTTATATCTTATTCCCCAGTTTTCATTCACCTTTAAAATAGTCCCCAATCTAATGGGTTGCTGATATTAATTGCTAGACTAAAAGGGATGCCAGTTTTTATTATTCTTGTTTTGAGTTAGAAAAACACGTACATGAGGAAGAAAAGTGGGGTTAAAAAAAAATCCTCGAAAAAAAAATTAGAATATCATGAAAAAGTTTTGTATTTTTGGTTACTCATTTCAGAAAGTAAAACCCAGATAGTATAAAGACTTGTTATTGATAGGGCGAATCATCTCAAGCCTTTATTTCATGTGATGTTGATTATTATGGTTTACAGATGAGAGATAAGATCCCAAAATTCTGTGTTTCAGTTAATGGGACTATTGCATAAGATCAATTAAGAATGGATTTTTTTTTTACAGAGAAATGTCAGGCCTCTGAAAACCCTCGCTACATTCTGATCAGTTTTTGCCCACTTTTTGGTCCTTTTTACCCAATTTCGCTGCTTTTTCGGCATTCTGCCACATTTAACTTAATCTTACCACCACTTCCTTCTGTTTTTGCTTCTTTTTTACCACTTAGATTGTTTCTTCTGCAAAAGTAGTTTTCAACAATTTGTGTCTTTGGTTCAACAGGTGGTTGAGAAAATTGTTTGGTTAAGAAATATTACACTGTCTGTGATTAGAATATTGCAGCAGGCCATACTGCAATAAAATCTATTTTGCAATTAATTACCTGGCCCTACTTTAAACAAGTTTTACAATCAAAAGTTGCTAAAGTCATTCCGTAGCAATTAAAAACAACCACAAGCTGAAGATATATAACCAAACCCATGTTTGCTCTGTTTTTGATGCCTACCACTTTACACATCACTAATCTGTAAGTCTGGAGACTGGGCTTGGGCCATTATGCCTCTCTTTTTCTGAGGATAAGAAGTCATCCTGGCGACAGATGTGAGAGTGAGTGTATGTATGTGATCACTGCATGTGTGTGCAGTCTGGTCAGTGATGGATGTGTGCGTGGCAGGTAATTAAAAGTGTGATTAGTGGCTAATTAAAAGAGGTCTCTGTCTTCAGAATACTTAA